>JAXDDW010000114.1:0-237500 GCA_034670385.1 Hoplostethus mediterraneus | reverse complement strand
TCTCATGCAACTTATTTGTACCATAGTTGCTGTGTAGCTTTATACTGTAGGGGGGATTTGCAGGGGGAAAAGATTATGAACAGTGTGTGGATTATGGATTTTTACTTTAGTATATTTTTGGTAAAGATCAGATGCACAATGCATTGAATGGAGCAATTACACTGCACTATGGCACAGGCTTAAAAATGTTCCCATTTGGGCGCTAAAGCACAGTGTAGATGCAGCAGTCATAAGAAATGTTCAGGGGCTGTTAATAGCAAGTGAATCATCTTAAATGGCGCCACCTAAGATGCACTTTAGCTGCCATTATATTTGGTTTTGTCACTTTAGACAAATACTCACTGCCAGCTTCTGACCCCCTAGCCACAGGGTTAGCTTGGAGTGGATGTGAAATGTCTGGTAAAAGTATTTTTTCTACAGAAACTGCTTACTCATAGTCAGAGGAGTTTAGTGTTTTCATCAATAGCGCGCAACTTTAATAGTCCTTAACCGCTTATTACATTTCCTGCGCTTGCCTAGATCCCCACCATCAATAAAAGAAACAACTTAATGAGCATCCAAACATTTATCAACTTATACTTGGTGGTTATGTAATTAACAAATGCATTGATTTCTCCCCTTCTGCCAAGGAAAGGATTTATCATTGAGCTATCATTTGTGGTTATTTAGGAGAGCACTAGCTGCTTATGTTGTCATTCCACAATAATAGTCTAATGCACCATATAGTATTATTGTACACACACCTCCGTGTTTGTGACGATGTCGGTAGTTAATGGTATCCTCTTGGCTAAGCCGTGTGCTCTTCAGGCCCTGGTGATGACAATATGGTGATAGCACTCCATGACTTCTTATTGCTGTTCTCACATGGGAGCCCTCTTCAGAATGATAAACAGACGCCTAATGCTTTTATGGATGTGATTTCCCTCCTCTCTCTCCCTTTCACTCCCCTCCTTTTTTCTCCTCCCCCTCCCTTCCTCTACCCCCCTTCTTTCTCTCTAAACCTCACTTGCACTTTGCCTTTTGCATTTTTTCTTCTTTGTTACAACTTCCACATGTCTTTCTGTTTCTGTTTCTTCTCTCTCTCTCTCTCTCTCTCTCTCTCTCTCCCCCTTCCATTCACCCTTACCACTTCTTCCCTATCTCCTCTATCACTCCCTCTCTCTCTCTATCACTCTCTCTCTCTCTCTCTCTCTCTCTCTCTCTCTCTCTCTCTCTCTCTCCCTCTCTCTTTCTGCAGGTGTTGTGCTTGATCACAGCTCCGGTGACTATGATCCTCACCTCACAGCAGGACGCCTCCTTTGCCTTTGCTTCTCTGGCAATTGTCTTCTCTGCATACATCACTCTGGTGGTGCTTTTTGTGCCCAAGGTGCTCTGACTCACGACTCAACAACTGAAAGCACTTTCACAGTGCACTAAGACCAAAGATCCTCTCTTCAGTCTCTGTAGGAAGCTATTCCAGATAACTTACTGTATACTGCACAGCGGATGAAAATGGCAGACTTATGGAAACACATACCACTTGGTCCTTATGGCCCATCTCACAGCTCAGTCCATACCTAGTGTTCACAAACCTGCAAAAACTAATGTTGATGCTGTGTGTAAATGGATATCAAACAAGAAGGCAGCTGTCTTTATACCTGGTCCATGGGTAAGAGAGTGAACCTGAACCAGGGAGGTTATGAACAATGACAGATTAGAAAAACCTGACCACGTGATTCCCAGTGAAATCTTCAATCTATTGTTGATTTAACCCATTAATATAATAATTTGCAATATTAAATTAATTATATATTATGTATTTGATATAGCATAACAGTGATTGAACATATTCCCAGTTCATGAAAGTTTTTGCATTTGCTCTTCGGAACACCCGGTGTCAGGTATGTAAGTGATGCGTTTCACATTTCCGGGCAGCAACACCAGCAGTTTGTTTAGAATCAATAGAAGAAGTGAGTAGTTAGCATGAGCAGCGATAGCCACCGTGGTTGAACAGACAAGGAAAAGAGCGCCACCTACAGGAACTCAAACTTCAACAAGGAAAAATACATCACAGTACTGGACACACTGATTGTAACTGACCAAAGATACTGCCAAAATAAAATAAAAAAACAAGGATTACCACGTTAGATCTTCTCAGCACTTCTAATTGGGGGCTGCAATTCAATATTAGGAAGCTGTTCTTGATGTCACACAGTAGTTACCCGCCCGCAGTGTACTGTCAGACCTTCTGTTTTCTGCTGGTTCTGTGTCGTCTTGTTTACTGACTTCCTGTTCCTGCGCTGGTCCAGATGCGCCGTCTGATCACCCGTGGTGAATGGCAGTCGGAGCAACAGGACACGCTGAAGACCGGCTCGTCCACCAACAACAACGACGAGGAGAAATCCAGGCAGCTGGAGAGAGAGAACCGGGAGCTGCAGAAGATCATCCAGGAGGTAAAGACGTGAACATGACAGTATACAGAAGAATACATGGAAATATATACAAATATACTGCATACACAGACGATCATCCAGGAGGTAAAGGCATGCACATGACGGTACACAGAAGAATACATGGAAATATATACAAATATATACAAATATACTGCATACACATAAGATCATCCAGGAGGAAGGACTTTATATTACACGTACGTACATACAAATACACAACACTGATTGGTTTGATTGATCATGCTACGCAATTGAGAACAATACATATTAGAAACTAGTTTGTTGATAAATAAATCACTTCTGAAGTTTTTGTATCACAGTTTTTCTTTTTCCACTTGTTATTGCTTCTTTGTCCTTCTCTCTGCTTGGGTAACCTTGTTTCTGTGTCATTTATCTTGCTAACTTTGTAAACTCTGTTAAAGAAAAGTTATTCTTACTCTTAAGTTTTTTTTATTTATATTGTGTAGATCTGACAAACTCTGTTGTGTCTTTTGTGTCTTTGTGTCTCCTCTTGTGTCTTTAGAAAGAAGAGAGGGTATCGGCGCTCCGCAACCAGCTGGCTGAGCGGCAAGCCCTGCGCAACCGCCGCCGACCGTCAGCGGGGCAGCATCAGAACCACAACGCCCCCCCGCCCTCGTCCCAACAGGACCCCAAGTCCCTGCTGCCCCCGCCCGGTTACCCCAACCCCACCACGGACAATCACTCGCTCCCGCCCTCCTTCTCCAACTCCTCCAACCTCTACCAGGCAGACAGCAAGATGAGCCGCAACCACTGTCATAACAGCCAGATCCCCCTGCTGTATAAGTAGGCCAGACCACGGGGGACACCGTCACAGTGCACGGGGGGGGGGGGCACGAGCACAAGGAGACACTGTGACTTTCACTTGTTTTCGGCGACAAGCACAACAGTGTAGTGACATTTTTTGTTACGGCGTGGAAGCACAAATAGTTCACGGGGAGCGCTTTTACACTTGACAGCTTCGGAGCGCGTCACACCGGTAACACACGTTCTCACAGTTTTGATCTCACCGTGTTAAACCGAGTTAAACGCCACTTGTGACCAGTAAACACGGCGACGAGCACATCTCAGACTGGTGGCGCAAGGTCTTTTGAAGGTCAAGTGAAGGGACGGATCTCTCAGTCATTCCTCTCCCTCATTGGTTATCTTGTTCTGTTATAGAGACACGGCGTCATGGAGCTTCAGAGGAAACGTTATGTATGTGTTTGGTATCTATCTCCGCCTTTTGTCTTTCAAGTTTGTTAACTAGAAAAAGCACATAGTGATTTATATTGTTCTTCTGTAATATCGGATCTGTTGTCATGGAGTTGTTGTTAACTATCTGTTTACTTTGGGAGAGAGTCAGTCGTCATCTACCGAGGGACGGATCAATGTACAGTTTTTCCAATATTTGTTCTTAAAGAGCAACTGAGCTCAAAAGTGTGAAATCCTGATTTCACTGAAAAGTGATAATGTGCATTATTCAAGAGCCATAATCAAGAGGGGCCAAGGAAACTGGCGTGTGTTGTAAGGACTGTATATCCAAGCACAGCATCGTATCTTAAAACCCCGTACGGACTTACAGATGAGACCCATTTGGTAGGATAATATTGTCATAATGTTGTATCATGTATTAATACTTTTTTGATAGTTTTCGCCATTTGAAAACATAGTTTACGATGTATTTTCCGAGGTTGGTGTTTTATCCATTTAGTTGTGCAGTAGTAGCCATCAGATAATCCCCCATCCTGCATCTGTCCTGCAGCCTGTTCTCTCTCTGACGTTGTAGGAAGAACTGAATAGACGCATTATGATCCAAAACTCTTGCAAACTCCTACTTGATTCCTCGTAGGCTGAAGAGGGAACTCAACTCAGAGCGTGCAGTAAAATGTGGGTTTCTCCGACAGCTACGTCTGCAGATACTCAGAAGAAGCACACGGTCTTTTCTCCAGGTTTTATACATGTGCATCTCCGACACGTCATTCTGAGTTTATTTTGGATGGATGCGAGCTGTGGTTTCCCATGGGACAATCTGGATACATGCTCATTCTTAAAAATTCTTCTTCTTTTCCCATTCTGCCTTTGAATCAATACACTTCTCAATGTATCAAAGATGGATATATGTAAGTAATCTGATGTATTTATTCAGCAGTTAATCTGGATGTACTATTTCATTCATTGGCTGTTTTCAGATTTTATAAAGCAGTGACACCAACAGCTTCCTCAGCGGGAGAGGCAATACTTTGACAAATACTTTTGAATTCATATTTGTGCACTTTAAACTCAACAAACTGGTTGTTCAAGTTTATGTTGCTGTTGCGATAACACACTTTAGCTCAGGGTATGGAGGAGGAAGACATACTGCAGGACGTTAATGGATGAAATAGCCCATAGTCATTAACTGCAGTACCTGGATCAGATAGTGTAACATATGAATGCAGAAATCATTTAGGAAATGTTCTATAACCTTGCACATGTATGACAATATACTTGGATTTGAAGATATTTGTATTCACTATATCTAAGATCTTAAATGTTAATATATTTCAGAGTATGTGTATGCAAGTATATGGATACCATGGTCAAATAAAACCATCGTTTTTACCGGGTCCTTTTGTGGTTCACTGTTATCTCTAACCATGTGCCGCTGGAGGCCGAGAGTCAGCAGGTTCTCACTCCAACCGAACACTACACTGGCCGACTTCACCGATTCAACCAGAGAGGAGAGGAGGGACTAGTTGGTGACATCATCTGGCGTAGCGTTTGGTTGGAGGGAAAACCTGCAGATCATTTCCAAATGCTACACATCCATTTTGGGAAAATGATCAGTATCTATTGATTTTAGACAATCCAATCTGTATGAGTGTTTGTATTTGTCATGTAAGACAGGTTACCTACTATCCTAAAAAAAAATTATATATATATTCTTTTACATTTATTTGCAATTTTTCATTTTCAATCTTTCTTATCTTCTTTCATTTTCATTTTCTTTCACTTTCTCACTTTGGAACAAAAGTCTTAACATTGTTTATCCTGCTTGTTTACATCAGCCACTAGATGTCATCAATTATTTATCCGTTTTCTGATTCATGAGCAATTTCATCACTTTTCATTAATGAAGCATGTTGCTGGAGTCACTCCATAAAAGAGCATATAAACCCTGAAGAGGAGATCATTAACTGAAAGGTGGAAGTGGTTTTTAACACAACAGCCGCCCGCAAAGACCCATGGGAAGTGGGAACCCATTACAGGGACAATACGTGGATGTGTATAGATACAATACACCAAGTACAACTACATCATTAGTACTTGTCTATGCTTTTTATGTATACTTTCACATCATGACAATCCCACAGCTGGTTTTGTTACCCCCCCCCCCCACCGGCTCCTATCCTTTTCCAGTTGACTGAATATGAGCTATGCAGTAATGGAGGGGGTGGGGGTGCAGAGGAGGAAGGCGGAGGGGGCGGAGGGCGGAGGGTCACTGGGGAAAACCCGTGTTGGGCTGAGGCTTCTGCGGGCCTCCACCTGACGCAGCACTCAGCAAAACAGAAAAAGCAGGAAATTCCCCTCGTCTTGTCTGATCTCACAAAGGAAGTATGTGCTGGCTCTGGAGGAATTTCATAGTGGCCTTGCCAGATAATAGAGCCGGCCTGTTTCAGTATGTAACCTACTGCCCGGGCGAACTGCAGCTTGCCTACTCAGCCGCACATTTCTGTTTGGTATCACAACTATGACAATGATTCTAACCTTCGCAGCAACACAAGGGCACAAAATGGCACAAGATGATGACTTGAGAACATTTTTGCATTTAATGAAACGTTTATGCCCACAAAAATTATATAAATATCATCTTGAACACCTAATCCTAAATACATAAATACAAATAAATACAAATAAATATATACAGAATGTAAGGATAAGTGATAATAGTTAGTAAAATAGAATAAATTGCAATAATCCTCAGATCTACACTCTCCAGTGAAGAGCGGTGTCACCATCTGGTACTGTAGAGAAAGTCTAGCCTACAATCTCAGGTCAGCATCAATAATATACAAAGTGCCTAAAATAGCAATAATATGGCAAACTGTTGCAGTTTGTAGGATTCATAGTTAGAACAACCTTCATCTCCATTGAGATTTAACATCACATCACCATGAAGATGAATTAAAAAAGCAACATAAGAGTGAAGCCATGCCAAGACTGACCGTATCGGTCGGTCTTGGTACCTATTGCATTACTGTCATCCCCATAATCACAGTACAGAACGCCCCTGGGAGTTGATGTTATATTAAAGTGCAAACACACCAAAAAAGGTCTTGCCGCCGTCAGACTCCAGCTCTGCCAGCTGGTTGGTCTCGGTCCACAGCTTGTCTCCCTTGTTCAGCTGAAACACCGCGCCCAGGTAAATGGCGTTGTACCAGCCCTCCCCCACCCGGTAGCTGTCCTCGTGAGCGGCGCGCTGGCAGGCCGACCTCACCGCGCTCATCAGAGACGCTTTGCCGCCGATGGAGTCTGAATGGCGCCAAATTCCGTGGCTGAGCGGTGTAATGCGCTTTCCCGCGCTGTCCCCTTCGCCGTCGTTGCAGGAGACTCTGAACGACGCCTGGCTGTAGACGAAGTAGAGGCCTGTCCGTGGGATGGCGATCTTGTTGTCCGCCAGTCTGAACCCACCCTGAGCGAACGCCTGGCCCTGATCGCTCTTCCACTCCACCTGGTCTCTGAACTTCTGGCCGTCTTCGTAGCTGCCTGGAACCAGAACAGAAAACATGTGTTACAGCTTCGGATTCAAACACATCAACAGGTAGGTTAGTTTGACGTCAGAATGCAATAAATAACTTCTGCAGTCACTTCCTCATAGTTACAGTATTCCTCCCTATGATAGCTCAAAAGGGAAACACTGGAAATATCCCAGACGTGGGAGAAAGCGTCTGAGCCACGGTGGAAAGACCAGACCATGGGCCCATTGTCAAGGTAAGCCATGACTCACCTTCTAAATGGATGGCTGCCTTGGCTTTGCTGCTGATGCGACTCAGTGTGTAGTGGGGATCTGAGACAAAGAGGACAAATGTGAGCTTGTCTCAAATGATTCACAAACACTCAGAAATATCCCATGATACCCTAGCAACCATGCAAATAATCACCTGTCACTTCAACGCTCTCCTTCTTGATCAGCGCTTCTGTTTGGCCCGGCTGCATCTGGGGGAGGACAGAATCGCTTTCATGAGAGATTTGAATACAGGAATCCACCTCCTCGTCGGCTACAGGTTCCTAAAACATTTTCAATCAAACTCAAGAGGCGGAGGTAGTTTCTTACCGTGGCGTCCAGCCTTCCGCTCCAGTACCAAGCAAACAGCAGGGCGCCCACTATACAAAGGGCCACGATCAGGAGGGCCCCGCACGCCCTCCACATCCAGGCTGAGGAGGACTTCTTTTCAACCACGACCACCGTCTTCTCTGCAAGGCCGATCTCCAAGTCGGCCGGTGTCATTGTGTACGCCACCATGTTGTGTGTGACACCAAGTTCAAAGCCTGTACTACTCGCAATTGCGAAAAAAATCTGGTCCCTGAGTATTTGACTGAATACTACTCTGTGTCTTCAGGTGCTGCCAAAGCTCTGTGATCATACGTCTCTTTGTGTTGGTATTGTGTTAGAGTGAACTTCTGCAAGAGAGCCCCGTAGTATTTATGCTAGAGCAGCTGCTTCTACAGAAGGGAAACTCCAGTGATGTCACTCTGTAAGCGGAGACAGAGCAGCAGGCAGCAGAGCAACCTGGGGAGGAAGAGCGAGAGGGAAAGAGAAGTCACAGAAATCTGAGAGGAGTTTTACCAACGTGCGGTACCCAAATGGGAATTGCGGTTTCAGGATGGGAAAGTAATGAGTTTTTTTGAAAAATGACACCATGAAGTAACATGTAGACAGACGCACATGCACAGACAGAAACACAGACAAACAAACACACAGTGAGATTATCCGGTGACAGTTCATTGCTGCGGCTTACGGGTGAATCCACCGCTCGGTGTCGTTTGAGGTCACATGGGACCGCCTGGACTACGTGGTGCTGTAACTGAACCACCTGTCAATCACTGATCTTAAGAAACAGTATTGATTATCACTGTAAATTAGTACTGTTCTTAATTACTTGCCACATAAACTGTATGCTCCGGATATCCAGGAGCCCTTCTGATGTATGAGCTTGGTGTTGCGCCATACAGTCACATTTAAACACGTTACATTTCTCAAAACAGAAAAGTGTTCTCGGGCAAAACTTGGCGCCGCTCATCTTTCTGTTTCGTTGCTGCGAGGTGATGCAACCCGGTCCACTGAACAGACAGGTTTTCATCCTTCTGTCTCAGCTTCCCCATTTCACTTTCTTAACTGTTTGCTTGCGTTTGGAGCAGAACATGCAGGGGTGTGGACTTTTCATCACACATGCCTGTAATGTACACAAACTTCTGCTTTCATATGAGGGTGCTATTTTTAGGCACGGCCGGTTCCTTTAATTTGTACTCCCCTGGTTTGCTTGACGGCTTTCTAGCTCGCTGTTTGCCGAGTACACGACATGACCTCAAATGGATTGTGAGTTTGTGTATCTTGGAACGGCGTCGAGGTTCAAGTACTCCTGAGCTGAATATTACTGCTGTGGTTTTACTGCCTTCAATCTGTTGTGAAATCTCACCTCTCCCTCGCTCTCTCGTATTGACTGTTTCATTCCTACATGCAAAGACAAACCGACCGCAGGATGTTGCACGATGCCATCATCATCATCATGATCAAACACACCCACATAACACACACACACACACACACACACACACACACACACACACACACACACACACACTTACAGTACTTCCTGCCTGCTAGGCTCTTAGCTCTATCTGGACATATATTCATACATTCCAATTAATTGAAAGTACCACTGGTTTAGTTTGGATGTGCTTTGCCATCACCTGCCACCTGATGTTATACTGTAGGTTTCACCCCTGTAAGTTTCACCCCTGTTGTGAACAGTCCAGCCTGTTGAGTCGTTTCAGCCTGACCAAACACTGTATTTTCCCCTTCTGTGACAAAGTCAGAGGTCATCTGTAATATGTAACTCACAAACTCCCACTGGATTCCACAAGGAGACAAATGTTTCTTTTCATGGTGCCGGGGAGATAAACCTAACGAGATCAAAGATGGGAAACTCAACCTCCACAGTGAGAGGCTTCATATCTAGGTGCCCTTTTCCTTGCCCTGTTTGCAATCAGCCCTCGCCCAATAGTATGGTGGCATCTGGCCCGCATGTAACTCTCCCTATATTAAGCCTCCTTTTGTTCCGTCCTGATTTTTGCTCAGGCGTTGCATCATCAGCTCCCGGATTGTGGTCATCGCACAATTAAGCTCAACTACAATGCCAAATAAGATTACGAATACCTCAGGGCAGGAAAGGATGGAGAAAGGAAGGATCGAAGGAAGGTGGGAGGAGGGACGGAGGAAGTGAGGGAAGGAAGTTGGTGTTAGAGAATAACAATGTTTATGTGATGTGGTCTGGTCTACTTGTACAATCACAGGTGCAACTTTGAAGAAACAAAAACACTTCCTCATCACCGTTCCCTCCTCAGCATTACCACGTGGGTGTTTACAGTTGATGTTGGTGTGCAAGGGAATCAACTAGACCAGAATGAGCTTTAACCACAACTGTAGGGTGGCATCCATCACCACCAGACTGTGTAGTCTGGTGACCTACAAGCATCATTCTTCAGTGACATAGTTTGAAGGTTAGACCAGGTTGGAAAGTCAAACCTTCATGTATGTAGTATGTGTATGTGAAGGTGTGCATGTTGGGTCCAAACCAAACAGCATCATGGCCCTTATGTGTTCATGAGCTGTTTTAAAGCCTCCATGTGTGTTGGGTTGTTTTGCTGGAACTGATTTGACAGTACATTTGAACCCTCATGGTACGAGGCAGCATCTCAGCAGCAGCTTTGGGGAAGGGAGAGAACCTCCACTCAGATTTTCCCATTTGCTCCGGTAATTTGAATTTGAGACGTTCAAGACAGAAGCTCACTTCTCTAATCTTAAGGTAACCCTTTCCTGAATTTCGTAAATATAAAGTTAATTATTGAAATGAAAGAATGAAGCGCTGATCATTTCCTCCTAGACTTTTTGCCTCAGTGGATCTTATATTTCAGACAGTTTGACCTTTAGCTCAGCGAGGCAACAATGAGACATTGTTCAATGAGGCTATATTCAGAGGTAAACCCCAGCGTCAGTCCATCCACACTTTTCCCTCCTCGTCATTACATTACATTACATTACATTACATTACCGGACACTGGAAATGTATAGATTATGTATAGATTATAATCATGAAATAAGGGCAATTGTTCTTTATTTGTCTTTTCTTTTCTTAAAGCTGTTTCACTATTCCTCCCACTCCCATCATTTGGATTCGTCCATGTTCTTGGGGAACCGGCATTATCACATGATGAACGTTAGGTTCATGGTCACCACCCACATGTGACAATATAAAAAAAAAAACAATTTCAACTGCTTTCTGTTTTTCACGAACAAATCACAGGGAATACTGAAGTACATCTCAACAACATGACTGATCATGTGATTCACAGTTGGGGAATTACAACACTGAGGAAGTGACAGTGGGCTTTTTGCTTTTTATTATATACAATACATCAGACAATAAATATCCTTAATAGTGGAAGTTGGAAGTCAACATCAGATACTGATTAGAGCTGATGTCATTCTTGGAAGTGCTGTAACAGGAAGAGGTACTCCATGCTGATACCATTCACACACAGTGGAGCACATATCCCTAAAACTTAACCGTGTAGTCACATCATCTACACTTGAAAATTCACCTTTCTAGTACGATGTTGTATGGTCCTGACGTGGCCTTGGTTGGGCGACTGCAGGAAGGACACAGGAGGAGGAAGGAAGCGGTATTTGAATCGTCATGGAGACGTGACGAGCTGTTCAAGGTTGTAAAAACGTAGTAAAAGCAAAGAAAACGACGGAACTGGTTATCAGCGTTTGCAGCCAGCTCCAGCCCAGTCAACCTGTAGTCACAAACAGCTAGCTCATATAGCTGAGGATGCTAAATATTTCAGCAGTTTTTCTGGATAACAAGCTTCACAGTAAATAGAGAGCACATCTTCAAAAAGGCCTTGTGACATTTGTGTCTCCTGGGGAGGCCAAATGAGCCAGGAAAGAAATATTTACTTGAGGAAATGTTGGAGTTGGTGTGTAAGAGCCTCATTGGAAGAGTTGTGGCGGTTCTGTTTAACATTTCAATTTGGTAAGGAAACCTTGGGGTCAAGAATATGAGTAAATTGGCAGTCATCATGTAGTTGGCCAGTAAAAACTACTGAGACACATGTGGTACACACCAGACAACGCTCAGCACAGTCTGGCTGATCGTTTACAACAACACTGACAAACCTTACAATACCATCATGTTCTGCTCTTTGAAATATTGTTTTTTATATTTCTGTTTCGTAGGACAGCAGAAATACAGAGGGGGTGACATGTGACATAGGTCTCTCGCTGGATTTGAACCCAGGTGTCAGCTCTACGTGGTTCGCAGCCCAAATCACATTCAACCTTGGTGGTGCTTAACCCCACTCTCGCCACAAACACCACCAGTATGATGGTGGTGTTTGATCACGTATTTGCTGTATCTTGTGTTGTTTTCAATTCTACCACAGCGAAGCCAAATTTCCACTTCCACCGACAGCAAAGGTTCTATTCATAGAAATTCTCTTTGTCAACAGAGGCCGGCATAAATGACAAACCTGGCACACAGAGCGCTACAAAGGCAGAGCACCAGAACAAAGGCAGCAGTGTTGTACAGGTATGATGAAGTCAGCTTGAGATACCTGTTGGGGCTGATGTCACTCTCTGAAAGTGAAATAGGAAGGGCTTTCCCTAAATCCTGGGCGTCACGTGGACCGTAACGTCAACAGGTTTGGTGAACAGCGACGGAGAGAGGCAGGTACTCGACATTCCTCACACACAAGGTGTCGTTTACAGGTGAAGCTAAGTCAGGTCTATTTATAAAGTGTCTTAACACAATCACAGAGCGCTGTAAAGGGCAACGAAGGAACAACACAATTTCTAAGATATGAAGGCAGGACTATGTGCATGTGTGTGTGTGAGTGTGTGTGTGTGTGTGTGTGGTTGATAGGTGTCCAAAACAAACAGCACTTATGGACCTGACGGGTTAATGAGCTGTTTAAAAGTAGAAGTTGATGATTTGTTTGATTTCAAATACAATAAATGTGTAAGAATTTGTGTTGGTGGAACCGGTGCTGAAACATACAGTACTGCAGTTTCAGTTTCACAGTACACACTGACAGTACAAGGACAACAGGGCTTCACATGCAGTGCAAAGGGACAGTGTAAGACATACTATGAACAGCATGCATTTCATATCACCTCCAGACGGTCTACGTTGGGTAGCCTGCCTGAAAGGAACCAGATCACGGGGGGCGGCTGTGGCTCAGGAGGTAGAGCGGGTCGTCCGCTAATCGGAAGATCGGCGGTTCGATCCGAGGCTCCTCCAGTCCGCATGTCGAAGTGTCCTTGGGCAAGTCACTGAACCCCAAGTTGCCCCCGAAGCTGCGCCTTCGGTGTATGAATGGTTAGATTCCCCTGATGTGCAGGTTGGCACCTTACATGGTAGCGCCCTGCCATCAGTGTATGAATGTGTGTGAATGTGGCTGTAGTGTAAAGCGCTTTGAGTGGTCGGAAATGACTAGAAAAGCGCTATATAAGTACAGACCATTTACCATTTATCACCTCGGGAGCCTGAGCAGCGTTGGCTATATGTGTAAGGTCAATTATGTCACAGTCTGCAGAGGTATGACAACGAGGAAGTCGTATGACTAATATTGCACCAAATTTGTGGTTTCCTGTTTTGGATCTGCCGCTGATGTGTGCTCAACACACGACCTAATAAATGTCACTCCAGTTGTACAGTATCAAGCATGGCAGTATTAACCTCAACACACTGAGGACAGCACCAGGGGTTGAGTTGTGTCTGATTCTTTAGACATGAGAGGAATGTCTTTGTACTTTATGTAGAGATTGTCTTTATTGATGAATGAGTAAAGTGTGTATTATTGTACTGTGCATGTATAATGTAGTGTGTGTAGGTAACAGCTCTGATACAGCAGCAGTGTTTTGTTTGACCTGGTGGCACCACCGTGTGGTCAGCTGGCAGCTGGCAGTGAAAACGTCAGAAAATGGACACAGAGATGCATTAAACAGCTTTATAGCTTTAAAAACACTTATCATTACTTTAAATTACCCAGTCCTCTGATTGCCATCCTTGACGTCAGGCTGCCACAACGTGTTATTTCATAAATTATACAAGCAAACTGCAGTGAAACAAAGTCCTCCAGACGGTCACAGTTTACATTTGAATGACACTTAAACACACATGCCCACACAACACAACACAACACAACAACACAACACAACACAACACAACACAACAACACAACACAACACAACACAACACAACACAACACAACACAACAACACAACACAACACAACACAACAACACAACACTCTTCTAAGCTTAGACCAAACATATCCGTTTTATATAAACCATTAATTTTATATCAGGCCGATATCAATACAAATCGGTAATCTGCCGATATGATGGAGGTGCTGCAGGGGGACATTGAATGTACAGTACAACATATTGGCAATCTGCAGCTTCAGTTAAAACAGTATTGGTATCGGCTTCAACATCTCGGTCTTCCCTCTCCTCAGAGCTGATAGGCGCCCCAGTATGTCTTCTCTGCTCCGGTAAAGTGATCACCTGAGATGTTCAGGCTGACGCTGTCGGCCTTTTGAAGCCTCACAATCTTGGCCATGGACACGGTACCGTCTCCCTCGCCGCAGTAGACGCCCTCAAAGAGCGTCTTCTTTTCTTTCCCGGTGCTGGCGTCTATACACAGAGTCACCGACCTCTTGTGACACCTTTGCTCTGGCTTTGCGTCTTTCTTCCTGACGAAGGTGACATGGGCGTAGAAGAAGAAGTGGCTCTGCTTTGCGCAGACGATGGAGTCGTTGCGCAAGACAAGCGAGCAGGAGTCACACGTGGAATCGATGTGGATGTCTTTTTGCCAAGCGCGTCCATCTGGATCTGAGAAGCGGGAGTCAGACAAACCTGTATTCAGTCATTCTCACCCGTAAAACCTTGCTTCAATGATCCACCAATCAAGAGGCCTCTTGGAGCATTCGTACTCAAACTATCACCACAAGTTGACATAAAGACAAAGTGTAGATAAACAAAGATCGTCTTCTAATTTCCTTTCAGCTGAAGGGGCCCCTGACAAACTGACGCTGTCTCTTTGTGTGGGCTGTAATTACACCTCGTTAGTCTTGGCGGGTCTAACCCACATTAGAGTTCTGCTCTGGGTGTGTTGTGGTTTTTGGAACCCACTTCACACAGGAAAAAGACAGCGGGGTGGGAGGATGAGTGGGGAACCATGACGGGGCTCTATCCTAATCAGTCTAAGCAGTGGTTTAGCCTGTGTGTGTGTGTGGGGGGGGGGGGGGGGGGCGAGTGTACGTGCAGTCTATTTTTATCTCTTTTTCTTTATCTATTTTTATCTCTCTAGGTTGTGTTAGCAGAGGGCGACCAGCAGAGTGTCAACATAGATGATCAGTAAGACAACATCACATGAACTGAAAATCATTTGAGGGGAACCTTCATGACCAAACCTGATGGACCCAACCGGACCCCGTGATCTCTGGTTAGGGTGGGCTGAATTTCTCATTGCTCGGTATCGGGTCACATAAAAATATTGTTGAAGAATATTGCTATTAAAAATGTATAACTATAAACTTGTCGGTAGGTTTAAAAAGCTATACCTCTTAGACTCGTTCAGGCTTACACATGAATATTTTGCATTCAGGTTCAAAATATCAGTTCAATTTTAAACTCTGTGAACAAATCAAGCACAGCCATGTAGAGTAGAAACTCAAACACCTCCAAATCAGAGAGAGTAGTAGAAACCGATTACCAAAGACAAATACCACAACAACATTAATATGCCACACGAGAAGGAACTGTAAAAACACCTTGAACTGTCCGACCAGTTACCAAAAAAGGAAGTGTACTTACTAATTGTTAGCTGTATGTGTGAGAGAGGGGCAGCTGAAAAGAAACATGGTCCACATTTTATTTCCTGTTGCAAATGTGTAATGGTTACAGCAATAAAGACAATAAAACCATTAGGGGAAGTCAGTACAACCAGTTCTACCATACTTTTATTTTCATATTTGTAAAGTAGAAGGAGTTATAGAATGAAATTACACTTTGCTTACCTTGTGACTTTAGGGAAAGTGCTGCAACAACAAAAATAGCGTCAATTTGCATGTGTTTCTATCACTTTTGATATAGCATGTTTTAATATTTTGGTGATAACGCTCACAAGCCTTTGCTTGACTAATACAATACCATGAGCAAACAAGGCTGGCCTAACTGAACCTGGTTCAATCTGGAATTGAATTGTATTGAATTGTATTGAAATGTGCTCCCACATACAACACACCTGTTGTATTGTCTGGTATACATGTAGATAAACCGTCCTGCAAAAGACAGAAGACCAGCATCACCTAGAGATCATCATCATTATCATCATCATCATCATCATCATCATCATCCCTGTCACCATCCTTTTATTGTCTGATTACCAATGGAGAGCAACAGATTACATACATTAGCATTGCTGTAATCTAAGTAGAAACCCTGTAATCTGATTAAACCCAGAATCCCAGTCCGGCAAGACCCTTGTTTTATTAGTCAATTATGGTGACGCTGCCATCTAGAGGCATTTAGAGGGAATTTTCACAGTTGTGTCTCAGTTAGTTAGCCACTGGTTTCTTTACTTGGCTTCTAGCAAAACTCATAACTGCAATTCACTATAAAAACATAAAAACAATCATCATCTATAGCCATGATTAACCATTGTGGCTATAGATGATGATTATAGCACCACTGAAATTGGTGAAGTCTGTTTAAAGTCGTATTTTAGATCATTTAGAGGCAAAGCGATCCAAAATAAAATGAAAACCAATCAGATTACATTAATTAAAGTAAGTTTACTTTACTGATTTGAATGTTGAATCTCAGATAATCAGATGACACTTCCTGAATCCTGAATCTGAGAGCACACTACAGAGGTAGGTACCTTTGCGGTTGAGTTTAGTTGGACTGAAGTGAGAACTGCAGCCATAACCACGACGGCCACGGTGAGGAGGCCACACCACACCTTCAGCAGCAGGTACCTAGAGGGCCTTCTCTGACCACCCATTCTGTCGGATGCAACACAGACACACACACACACACACACACACACACACACAACACACATAAATGTATGAGTGGCAGAATGACAAACAAACATATTGTGTTATGAGTGTTTCCACCCCCATGTCCAGTCCATAACCCCTCTATCACTATGCTGGGGTTTTCCGTCCCTCACCACAGTGCATGTCTACAGGTTGTGGTTTGTTTGTAATGCCAGTGACTGAAATTATCAAGTGATTGCTAAAAAGCCAATGGTCCTGTATGGAGTACTAGTGAACTGTGCTAATACATTTCTGTCAATAATATCATTACACCAGGAGACATTTTAATTGGACTAACACTTTCTTTCTTAATTGCCAATTATAATATTGCAACATCTATTAAGATTTGGTAATCACCTGATCAGTCAGGAAAGACCATTCAAAACAACAGTAGAGGCACTGCAACATCACATATAGACTGAGCACTATATTAGGTATATGACTGTTAAATTCATATTAGAAAATAGATCAACATCATTGAATCAATCAGTCAATCAACCAGCCAACCTCCCAATCAGTCTGTATTGATCTATGCAGTTATGCACTGAACATTACATCACATTTTGTACTGAAAGATGTGACTTTATCATCTTATTATCTATTTTTTTGATTAGACCATCATTTTATTATCTCTTCAAAGCCAACACAGCACCTTGGCTCCGAGGAGATAATAAAACAGTTACATCTTTGAACATGTGCTTCACCTACTTTAGCTGTAGCTTTGGGACTTCAGAACCACAGAAAAAGTCTAAATTAACAGTTTCTTCTTGGCAGCAAGGACTTCATTCATAGCCCATTGAATGAACAGAGCCCAATATTTACAGAATCAATAATGTAGGGCAACATTTTGATACACATTTAATAAGGGAACAAATGTAATCTTGGCTCACCTGCTGTGTGCTGTAGTGTCAATGTCCAAAAGATTCTGTCTGCTACTCGTCTGTCAGAGACACATTATGTTGACAGGGTTTTCCCTTTAATATGTGCCTATAGTTAAGATGAGATGGAGTTTTTTTTCCCCCTGTTGAAGAGTTGTGGTGAAACAGAGAGGAGGAGGTGGGAGGGTGCGATGTAGGTGGCTCCACACGTGGACTGCAAAGTGTATTGCATGTCTGCCACACTGAAACTGAAACCCATGAGCTAGGGACTGGTGATTGACTGGTTATTGAAACCAAAATGCAGTTTCAAATGGCATCATCGATGTGGTCTTGGCACTGAAAAGAAATTGTCATCAAAAGTTCACAAGATATATATTTGTGTTACAGTCCCACCCTGATGTGATGAGAAAGATCCACAGATATACATATTGTAGTAAAAAGTTAATCACATTAAAAAATGTCTCCCTTGACACAATGAATAAGATCTATGTATATATTGTGGTAGCTTAGAGGATATATCAGTGGTACGGTCCCACACTGACACACTACTGCAAGTAGTGGGTGGTGTGTGATTTCCCATGTTTATAGGTCAGTGGCAGTGAGTTCATCACACAAATAAATATGACAGGGACTTTTTCAGTGTGTGAAAGACACATAAATCAAATGTAGATGATTGAAGAGTAGAAAACATGATGAAAAAACCAGCACTAAGAGTTGATCTTTGTTTTGAAGAGAGGGACACAGTGCATCTTGGTCACTTTCCATTTCACTTTCCTGTTCTTGGTTTCGTGCTCCATGGGGCATCCCCAGACAACTAGCCTATGTTTTCCTGGACAACATAAATGTCACCCACTTTCTCTAACCTCATCATTATCTCTCTCTCTGTCACACACACACACACACACACTCTCAACCAATATGAACGAGAGTAGAGACAGTGGGCTATTGCAGCTTGGGTGCTGTCCCCATGCAAAACAACAAGGAAACAAACAAGGCCTTTTTTCCCTGTGCATCTTAATTAGAATAGAAGTATAAGTAAACGGTTTGAACCATATTTCTTTACACAACTTTGCACTAGGAGCAGTAGGTTAAGATTATTAAGACTATATTATATTAACATTTACATAGTAAGCATATGGTATGCTTATCATGGCCTGAAGTAAACATTACATCACATTACATTACATTACAGTCATTTAGCAGACGCTTTTACCCAAAGCGATTTACAATAAGGTCATTCAACATAGGTAGAGAACTACTAGTCACCAGAAATCAGAAGTGCATTTCCTTCCTAAACAAGCAACTAAGAGCAGAACTAGTGTTAAAGGTAGAAGTGCAATAAGTTAGATACCTACTTTTATTAAACAAATGAGACAAATAAGTGAAGCAAATAAACAAGAGCTAAGAGGAAGGGTCAGGGTAGTGTTTCTAGAAGAGGAAGGGTCAGGGTAGTGTTTCTAGAAGAGGAAGGGTCAGGGTAGTGTTTCTAGAAGAGGAAGGGTCAGGGTAGTGTTTCTAGAAGAGGTTTTCAGCCAGGTGGAAGATGGGCAGCGACTCTGCTGTCCTGACATCAGTGGGGAGTTCATTCCATCACTGCGAGGCCAGAACAGAGAAGAGCTGTGACCGGTAGATCGGCCCCCAGGGGCCTTGGAGCGACGGGGCAACCAGTCACCTCGAGGCAGCAGAGAGAAGTGGTCGGGCGGGGGTGTAAGGCTTGACCATAGCCTGGAGGTAAGAAGGAGCTGTTCCTTTCACTGCCCTATAGGCTAGCACCAGGGTCTTGAACTGGATGAGCTGCTACAGGGAGCCAGTGTAGAGAACGGAGAAGGGTAGTTGTGTGGGAGAACTTGGGGTGTCTGAACAAGCTCCAGAGGTCTGATGGCGTCACCACAGCATTATCAATGGTGATGGCCAGGTGCGGACAGCCCTTCCCCGGGAGGAACACCAGCTCAGTCTTGTCCAGGTTGAGCTTCATGGTGCATCGACATCCACTCCGAGATGTCTGCCAGACATGCAGCAATGCGTGCCTCCACTTGTGTGGCAGAAGGGGGAAATGACAGGATGCTGGGTGTCATCGGCATAGCAGTGGTAGGAAAAGTGGATAACAGAACCAAAAGACGTTGTGTAGAGGGAAAAAAGAAGAGGACCCAGAACTGAACCTTGCAGAACCCCAGTAGTCAGCCTGCGTGGTTCCGACACAGACCCGCTCCACGTCACTTGGTAGGATCAGGTAGGATGTAAGCAGGGAGAGTACCGAGCCTGAGACACCTATCCCCTCAAGGGTGGAGAGGAGGATCTGGTGAACTGGAAAACAAGTGCATGCCCTTGTAGAAGTAGAAATATGGATAGAAACACTGAGCACTCTGTACTTCCTCTTCCTTTTCTAATGAATGAAAATATGAGAGGGTACCAGCCCACCAGCTTGCATAATAGGGAGAAAGAGGGAAGGATGACAAACAAAGGTCCCAGGCCAAACACAGGGCATGTTTTAATCTAAAATACTGAGTGAAAAAATACTGATATGTTGTCTCACAATCATAAAAATATCTTGTATCAAATAGTTTTCTGTACACACAAGAAGATGATTACGGGAGTTGCGTGAAGATTCACAGTTAAGGTGCAAAGAATTTTCACAATAATAAAAATGTTACTTCCTTTAAAGATGATAATCCTTAATAAAGAAGATACCTGATTTGTAGAGAAATTATTTTCTTTAAACCGTATCAAAGTTTAATTTCACCCATGAGTGAAGGGTTTCGCCTTACACTGACCTGAACTTGTGAAAGTAAATTAGGAAGGCATGCTAATATTTATCATTTATCATTTTGTGTCTGGTTGTACTGAGATCATGCCATGGACATGTGCATGTTATTGCATCAATCTGATTAGTGAGGCTCATTAAGGAAGTCATTAAGCTGATCTTGACCAGACCACTACTATGTGGAGACAGTCCATAGGATGAACCATGTTAAACATGTTATCTTATTATAGAGAACCAATCATGAGAGACTTCTTTGTTGCTAAAGAAACTATAAAGATTATAGTTAGCTGATTTTCAGAGAGAGAGACCAGGCAGAGGTTCTGACTTACTGTAGGGCCTGGTTCAAAGTATTTCTCTCCAATATATCTGTATACAATATATTTAATACTTCAACCTATCAGTGTTTTGTGTATTATTTTGTTTTAGTTCTGAGTGCTTCTAGACAATTTCCACGACAAACTTGTTTCTTGATGACCATGAACTCCTGGCAAATACAGTGGTAAGAAAGCTTGAATCTTGAGTCTAATCTGTTTTCTATCAGAAAAATAAGAGTTGATAGTCCTATACAAAGCAATCTTTGTTAAAGTGGATGGTACAATATGAATAATGTTGCAAACAGTTAAATATCCCTTGCAGAAAAAGTAAGTGATCTTCCTTTTCAGTATTGAGTCAACTTATGTTAGTCAATGTTATGTTATGTTATGTTTTGATGAGTCCCTAATCATAACTGGAAGGGACATTTTCCACTTCAGCAGTGCTTGACTGCAGATCTGTAAGGTAACATGCATTCCAGTGCCACTGTAAGTCAGTTAACCAACTGAACCAGAGTAGAAACCAGCCAGTTTCAAAAAGCGGAATTCACCTGGTTCTCTGGACTTTTATTTTTATTTTTTCTCCTGTCACTAGAGCTGTTGCTCAGCGATGAATGTTTTTCTTTCTGAACATTTCTCATCCCCTCCTCCATCGTGCATGACCTGCTTGATCAATTAAGATTCGGCACTGTCAGTTTACCTCATGTTCAGACACGTGAGGAGTGGTGACGAGATAGAGGAACCTGAATTTCACAATCATGCTGGAACGTCAGTTAGGCCGGGGGTTGTACTGAGCCCTAGGCAACAGTGAAGTACAAAGGAGGTTGATTTATATCTGGTGTCTTGTTTGTTTGTAACAACAGCATAAACAAACCTATCCCCGCTCATGTTAACAACACATTCTATTTATTCTAAACAAACTGCTGTTGCTGCTTCTGGTAACGCGTCACTTCCTTTTAGAACCTTCATCACTTAGTTATGTCAAATTGTGCTGCGTTATTGTGCAAGTTATGTGATCAGCCTGTCAGCCTTGCCTTCATGGGAATTCCCCCTGGTAGCACTAGGTTGATGTGGGTGGCTCCTCCCACACAGAAGTTGTTTTCCACTCAAGGTATTGTACTCTGGTCCCATGGAAAGGTAGTGATAGGGATTTAGGTGGATAACCATGTCATTGAAACATTGCTGGCTTGCAGGGCAAGAGAATTCAAATCGAGAATTTACCTCAGCACTTTTCACAACAGCTTGAATACCTCATGACAAATCACAAATATTATTAGAAATTGAATGATGGTTTTGATTTTGGATACTGTATTTTGATGCCTGATAATGAAACCAAGTGTAGTGAAAAAACTGGTTTGTAAAGTGATGCTAGTAAGGTGCATAAAATAATACACATGGGGATAGCTTTGCAAACAATTAGTTAGGTTAATTTAGTTAGTTATTAGTAGTGGATTCCTAAGTTGAGAGTGAGACAAGTTACATTAGTTTCCCTTTATTTGTTTTACTGTTACTGTGAACCGTTGAGCCAGTCTGTTGTTCTTCTGGCTCCATCAGAGAAACGACCTGTAAAAAAAACATACTGTGCTGTAATTTCATTAAACATGACTGATTCACATCCACATGGAAAAGCTAAGAATGGAAATATCATCAAAATTACATTGGAAGTAACATGTAATAATTGTGCCTACCTGAGCGTGCAATACTCTGTGAAAACAGATAGTTTTTGTTAAATGATGAAAGAATAAAATCTGAGAGTGAGAAGCACATGTCCATTTGTCCAGACAATTTCATTATCTCAAAGACAAACCTTTTTCTGGAGGTAGCATGACAAACTCCTTCACTCCATGACAAGCCAATTTCAACTGAAATGATTTCACCACCTCAGGGTCCACATCACTCTGACGAGCTACGGTGGAAAGCAATTGACAAAAATAGCAGGTTGTGTATCAGCAAGGTACAGTATTTGATTGCTCTCAACCAATCCCAACAATCACTTCAAATGTAATTGCTTCGAATCTTGCTTGGTATGGATATTTAAAGGAATAGTTCATCCCAAAATGAAAGATTCAGTCATTATCTCCTCACCCCGGTAGCCTATCCATAGTAATAAACTTGAGGTCCAAATGTCCAAGCCTTTTCCCTCAAAAGGTACAGATATGTCTTGTAATTTCTTCTGTAGCTGCGAGTGACGCAAGATGATTTTCAACATGACGTGTCCCTCATTGAAACCATATATATGTTCGTCACTGATAATCCTCTGGCCGCGCTCCGGTTGGAGACTCTGCTTGCTACTGTAAGGTGAGAAGGCTGAGGTAGACATGGACATTGTGGTGACAGTGACAGTGAGTGAATTCTCGTATTGGGGTGAACTATTCCTTTATCATGGCTGACCATAGAGTGTGTGTGTGCTGAGGGAGTCCATTCCATCTGTCTCGGTTAGCGGAGGCTCTATTTCCTGGAGGATGACACAGTCGGGGCAGTTGACCCACTCGCCACTCCAGACCAGAGTCCGCAGCGCCGGACGTTCTGGGTCAAAACAGCAGTTGTGAGCAGCGAGTTACAAGATATTGAATATTAGTACAAAATATTGGCTATCAGCAAATTCAGTCAATATATCTGTATCAGTATTGGCCCGCAAAAACTCATATCCATCACACCTTAGTGCATGTGAGAGTATGTGTTGTACTGTTAACGTCACGGCTCCAGCCCCGAGCCGAGTTGTCCTTATGTCTCTTTGTGCCCCCGCCTCCTGTCTGTCTCTCATCGTGTGTGTGTGTGTGTGTGTGTGTGTGTGTGTGTGTGTGTGTGTGTGTGGCGTGGGTGTGGCTCCCTCTCCCGGTCCTGCCTCTCCTCCTCACCTGTTCTCCATCAGCCCATCAGCCCTGCGGTACTTAAACCCCGGCTCTCCAACCATTCATCGCCAGATTGTTCCGCCGTCTACAGTGCTAGTCACTCTCTCGGCTTCTAGTCATCGAGTTATTTCCTTGTGTGCTTCCGTGCATAACTAACCTTGTTCTCCTTTCTCCCAGGATGCCCTGAACGTCTCTTTCCCCGTGTCTCCTCGCCGCAACCCACCAGCCTGCCTGCTCCTCTCTCACCTGCCTGCTCCTCTCTCACCTGCCTGCTCCTCTCTCACCCCCCACCCCCACCATCACCTGCTCCTTCATTAAAACCTTCTTTTTCCTCCTCCCTTGTCGTGGTGTGCGTTCTGGGTCCAGATACAACCGTAACAGTTACTGCAGTAATGCTGTGATAGTTACCTTCTAGTTCCAAGTAGTCTTCCTCAGGGTGTATACGATAGAGCCATGTCACTTTTAAGCACGTATCTCTACTAAAATAAACACACACACACACACTGAACATCAAAAAGTTGTATATATTTGAATTGCATGTATAATCAATACTTGGTGATTATTCTACATCTAGTATTATTAACATGTTACACATTCCACCACTTTGGCCTCTAAGTCAATTGACTGGGTGTAGCGATGCACCGAGCTGATACTGGATATTGGTATTGAATGAACTGAATTACTTTTGATGAAGTTGTATTTCGTTTGAATTTCCTGTTATGACGTTGGTTATTTTGTTTCTGCTATTGGCTTTCTTTGAGTTACACTGTTGTATGAATGTGCTATATAAATACATTTTGATTTGGTATTGTGCTGATACTGGCTCTGATATTAAAAAAAGTAAAGCTATTACCCAATCAGATCCATTAGTGTAAAGTGATCAGGCCTTGATATTGATATGGAGCTAAAACTTAACAGATGAAACGGTTGCTTTGTTACCGCAGCCAGACATAGAATAACACTAAGAAATAAAGCTACAATAACGAATACAAAATATATGAATCTATACAAAAGAAAAAAACACAAAGTATGCAAATGCACAGTGCAAAAGTAAAAACAAAAAAAGTCCCAAGTGCAAAAAAGTAAATTGTGCAAAAAGTGAAAATGTGAATGGGGGGGGGGGGGGGGGGTTGTAAAGTCCGATGGCGGTGGACAAGAAGGACCTCCGGTGTCGCTCCGTGGTACTACTGCTGAACGTCTCCTCTCAGCCACGACCTCCACTGGGTCCAGGCTGGCCCCCAGGACAGGCCCCGCCTCCTCCTACCTTCTTACCTGGCACGGTGGTGCAGTGCTTGCACTGCTGCCTCACAGCAAGAAGGTCCTGGGTTTGATTCCCACCTGGGGCGCTGTTGAGTCTGGGGTGCCCAGGTGGGTTATCTCCCGGGCCTTTCTGTGTGGAGTTTGCATGTTCTCCCCCGTGCTCACGTGGGTCTCCTCCAGTAAAGAGGAAGGTCGGCGGGGATGGGAAAAAAAGCAGTATTCATTCAACTAGGACACTCGACCCTGCATGTGTGTGTGTTGTGTTCAGCGGCCACTTCCCCCCCTGCATGTGTTGTGTGTGTTGGTGCATGTTTGTACGAGCACCTCGATGTTGCAATTAAAGTAATCTTCGTCGTCTTCTTCTCTCAGCCACCACCTCCACTGGGTCCAGGCTGGCCCCCAGGACAGACTCCGCCTTCCTCAGCAGTGTTGGTGTCTGCGGTGTTTATGCTGCTGCCCCAGCACACAACCACAAAGAAAAGGGCACCTGCCACCACCGACTGGTAGAACATGTTCAGCATAGTTCTACATACATTGAAGGACCTGAGCCTCCTCAGGAAGTAGAGTCGGCTCTGGTTCTTCTTGTATGCAGCCTCAGTGTTCCCAGCTTGTCATCCAGGTGCACTCCTAGGTACCTGTAGGACTGCACCAAGCCTACGTCCTCCCCCCGGATTGAAATGGAGGGTGATTGGTGCCTTAGTCCTCCTGGTGTTAAAGGTAGGGTGTTGCTAGGGTATCCTGGGCTGTTGCTAGGGTGTTGCTAGGGTGTCCTGGGCCATTGCTAGGGTGTCCTAAGTGGTTCCTATGTTGTTTATAAGTCGTTGCTAACGTGACGTGTAGTAGCTGGATCCAAAATGGCTGCCTGGATCCAAAATGGTGGCATTTGTAGTAGTACTAGTAGTAGTACTTGAAAGTTGTATGAAGTTGAATGCAGTTTCATTACAAATACATTGATGATTGCTAAGATGTACTCTCTGGATATAAATGGTGGTCTGGATCCAAAATCTGCGTGAATCGTGCAAATTTCTGCCACTGTTCCTAATTTGTGTTTGTGTTGGCGTCTGCGTGGTCCCCTAGTTATTAACAAGAACAATGAGTCGGGATCAGGTTGCTTCCTCAACATCAGCAAATATTATTTAGTCAGAATATGTATCAGCAGTGAAATATAAATAGTTTGATGATCCAGTACGTTTGTCTTGAGAAAGGTCCTTTGATCAGATTCAGAGGTGATGTGTGTGTCAGGGAACAATTCTTTATTGTTTGATTTTTATATGATTATTTTTTTAAATGTTGGGCTTTATTGTGTTCGCAGTGGTAAGTGTGTTATCTGCTGTCTCACCGGCGCAGCGATCCGGTCATCTGCAGGGTGCGGTTGTCTAAGCTCTGCACGATGTACATAGCGTTGTCCAGCCCCCTGAGCATACGGACGTCCGACTCTCTGAGACCGGCTGCTGCTATGAGGTACCATCTCCCCTCATACTGAACACAGAGACAGGGAGAGAGAGAACGAGATACAGCGACAGAGAGGGGGTGACAGGGTGACAGGAAAGGAAACTCTTTTATTTAAAGATGTAAGCCCACAACTTGCAATAACAACCACAGATATATGGAAAGAACAGCGGGTTGGGAAAGTGTGGGTTTTTGCAGCACCTAATAATTAGCTATGATCCCTTACATTACGTCTGACGGGGTGAAGGGGTGTAATTGGTGGTTATGTGTGGCATTTAGTCTGAATGAACTGACATCATTTCCATTTTAGGCATATACCATCTATCTAACTATCACCCTTGTAAGTTGCTTTGGACAAAAGCGTCTGCTAAATGACTGTAATGTAATGTAAATATACAAGACACACTTAAATAAAGTGACTTACAACAAGTCCAACCGTAAAATAGGCTTCAATTCG
Organism: Hoplostethus mediterraneus; assembly: GCA_034670385.1. Classification (NCBI taxonomy): domain Eukaryota; kingdom Metazoa; phylum Chordata; class Actinopteri; order Trachichthyiformes; family Trachichthyidae; genus Hoplostethus; species Hoplostethus mediterraneus. The sequence continues at coordinate 210,728 of JAXDDW010000114.1, read as the reverse complement.
AGTCGGTCAATCAGCCAATAAAAGGGTCAAAACAACAGCTCTCACAGGTTGTTTTAGTCATAACACTACAAAACCTATCATGACTCAAAGCCTGGCAACATTTTCATGTACTTTTTTTGTGCCACCATTGCACATAGTAGCACCAGAAGAGCTGAATATCATCTACTATCTCACCTGCAGAGGGTTGAGGGTGTTGACTGGCAACAGGTCAGGACCGGAGCAAGGAACCAAGGCCTGGTACACCACACTGTACAAATAGAGGAGGAAGGCCCAGACTGCCTTCACCATATCTGTAGCCTAATTGACAAAACTTGGAAACAAACCCGATTAAAAAGCCTCTCAATCCTCAGGATACTTTCTGGATTTGTGCAACGTTGCAGCATGTCGGTTTTAAATAGTGTGGGTAAAGGTAATCATTAACCAGCAGAGACAAAGTCCTGTTTGCACTTAACAATAGACAAACAGTCGTTTACTGTAAGGACACAGTTGTTGGATACATTTCAAAATCACTGAATGAACCCGTTTACTCTGAACGGACAGCTAGCTCTGCTATGCTACCAAATAACTACTGACCAAACACTGACCAAAACAGGAGCATGCCATAAGAATCACTGTATTTCAGGGGGTTCATAACAGACATGCTCTGTTCATTTACCTTCGAGGTAAAGGTCTGAAAATAATACTTACTTGTAAAAGTGAATAGTACTTAAGTACTTTACTCGTGGAGAAGTACTCTCACTTTAGTTATATTTTACTCAAGCTGTATGAGCACGTCTAGAAACCTGCTGAAATAAAAGACAGCCTCACTGAGAGGTAGTCCTTTATTTACAGTAATCTAAGAGCTAATCGTTAGCAGCTCAAGGTTTGGGTTGTCTTCTAAACCGCAAGTTGATTTTGGGAGGTTTCACTCTGCTCGCTATTTTTATGTCTAAAAAAAAAACATAACCAAGCCAAAGTTTTGTGTAACTACATCTAGCCTAAAAGTAACAGTAGTCTTCATAACAAGTACTCAGTAACTTGTTAGCATTACATCTGTTCTCTCTACATTGATTGATCAAGTATTGGTAGGTATGTCAACCTACTTATGTCAGCTAGGAATCATTAACCTTTGCTTGAACTGGTGTTCATTTTTCTCTACCTAGTTTTGGGAAACAGGCATTGGCACACGTATTCTCCACAATAGGGTTATTCCGGGTCAAATCACCCAAAGAGTTAAACCTGACCACCTCAGATTTTGATGAAAGTAGTATGTAACAGCGAACATATGTACAATAGGTCAATTTCAAGGTCATAGCAAAGGTCAAGAGGTCAACGTACCCCAATATACTCATATCTGATCTGTCAAGTTCCCTTTCCAACACTACCACTCTTTTGAAGATTGGCCCAGTAGTTCCTGAGATATGAGGGTTCAAAGGTTGGCGACCAAACTTTCAGGGTCCGTATCTCCCAAACCACTGGTCCGACTGACCTGACATTTGAGATTTGGTGTTGTGGGATCCCAACCAACAAGTACACCAAGTTTAATCAAATTCTGAGATGGTCAGGTTTAAAATGTCTGTTATTTTGGGTGATTTGACACGGAATGACCCAATACTCCCTGACTAGATTTGTGGTTTTATTGTACATTATGTAGGTTATAATAGGAGTAAATTTACAACACTTACTTTGATCAGATGGTACCTTTGCCTTGTATTTGTTTTCTTACAACCCCAAGGTGGTGTCAAGCAACCAGCTCGCTGTGCACCTCATACTGGGATACACTGGGTTCAAGGCCCCCCAAGGACTTGATATGCACTGGACCACAGATCCTATAGTGGCATCGCAGATAGCAGAGTAACATCCAATCAACATAGAAATATAGCATTGATTCAGCATCAGCGTTCAATGTTATTTCCTAGGTTTAATTTCCTGTTCTCGAGTCTGTGGCTTTTTCGCTGAAAACCCTGTAAACTGAGTCTAAGACTGAAAGGAGCTGAGATTTAGTTGGATATATCAAAAACTCATTAATTTGAGACATCTGAAGGTTTTAGAGCGATTAGGTTGGCAACCTTTGAGCTTTGGATAACTTGCATGAAAGTTGTATAGATAGATTATATATATATGCAGTTATCAGGCCAAAGCCAAACAATTTTGACACCTTTTGTCCTTCAGGGCCTTATTTTTTATTATAGTGGATGTGGAATTTGTTTAGTTGCCATGAATCCTACAAACTCACATTTCACTCGTATTAGCTAGTTGGTTCGATTAAAGTAACACAAAACCCAAATTTGATATATTTGTAATTGTTTAATCTCTTCATGGGTGAAGTATATGGATAAGGGTCACATAGCATGAGTTCTAAACGTAGCCCAGATCAGTTCTTGCATATGGAAAGAGACACCGTTCTTCTAGCTAATAGATGAGGAAGGAGCTGGACAGGATGAGGTGAAAGGTCAGTTGACGGGTCAGTCGGCACATGATGGTTCAGTAGACGCAAACCCGTTGGTGAGCGGATGGTTCTAACAGTAAGGGGGGGAGATCCCTGGATGTGGACACCAGATGCTATTAACCAAAGTCAGCTATTCTTGAATGTTTTCCCAGAGGCAGACCGTACAGGAGGAAGTCATTTCACCAAAGTGACAAGGCTTCATCATTTTCAGTTTAACCATTTCTATTTTCAAGAATTAAAGAGAATAAACTTGCCAACATACCTCTACTATTCAATACTTTGATAACTGAAAATAAATGTCCTTTCCCATCGTTCTCTTGCAGCTTCATTTTACTTGTCGAGTTTAAATTGAAAGTGAATTTATCCAAATGCTGCAGTGGTTGGGCATTGAGTGGATAGTTTTAATTAAAATGTTCTTTGTTTTTATGACTGAGTCCTTCATTTCCTGGTCGCAGCGTTACATCAGTAAGGGAAGGCTGATCTGGGCATGTGCAGTAGCTTTTGTTCCCTGTGTGGTTGGTATGGCACTAGCAGCTAGGATTCCCCCCTCAATGCCGACACCAGGTCTCCACTCTCCTTCAGCTCCTTGACTATATCCAAACCTCCAATGAGTTCTCCTTTCACGTAGAGCTGAGGGTATGTTGGCCAGTTAGAATAAGCCTTCAGACCCTGACGCACCTCTTCATCCTGCAGAATGTCAAACGTGTCATATTCCACCCCGGTGCCATTCATGATCTCCAGTATCTGCCTGCTGAAGCCACATTTGGCCACCTCCTTGTTGCCTTTGATGAAGAGCATGACTGGACTCTGGTTGATGATGCTCTTCAGCCGGTGCTCCAAGGTGACCGTCTTCGGACAGGTGTTCTCCAGCTCCCCAGACTCAGCCAGCTCCTTAACTATGTCCAGCCCCCCCAGCAGCTCCCCGTTGGCGTAGAGCTGAGGGTAGGTGGGCCAGTTAGAGTAGGTCTTCAGCCCCTGCCGAACCTCCTCGTCGGACAGGATGTCAAAACTGCTGAACTGGATGTTGTGCTCCTTCAACAGCGCGATAATCTGCCGGCTAAACCCGCAGCGAGGCTCCTGAGAGGATCCCTTCATGAAGAGCATGCATGGCGCTGCGTTGATCAGCTTCTTCAGACGCTGGTTGAGGTCCTGCGCGGGGCTGCTCTTCCCGCCACCCTGCTGCCCTCCCGCTACTGCCAGGCGTTGCACCTTGCTGGTCAACTCTGGAGCATGGGCCCCGTCGAGACGGTCCACCTTCTCCCCTCCCTTGAAGAAGAGAAACGTCGGAACCGAGGAGATTTCATACTTCTCTGAGACCTCCGGCACCGCCTCTGCCTCCAACTTGATGAAGGTGGTGTGCGTGTGTTCCTTGGCCAGTTCGGCCATCACTTCGTTCATTTGAGCGCACTGAGGAGCCCACGCTGCGTGGAAATGAACTACAGTCAGGCATTTTCCAGCTTTGGTTAAGAAGTCTTCAAACTGCTGCTGTGTTGTAGCTTCCACGAGATTCGCCATTTTCATCTGCGCAGCAAGATGCGGAAACACTTCCTGTATTCGTTGACGTCACATCCGAGCTGTCACAGCCCAGCACTCTCTGTGTAGCCACAGTCTGGTAGCTTCTGCCAAGTACCAGAGCTTTATAGGAAGTCATCTGACAAGAAACAACTGCACACTGGATAAGTTGAAAGGATTGCTTGACTTTTAAGGTAACTCCTAACCAACACACTATGGGGTTGTGCAACAAAATGCATCAGCCGCATGTGTCTGACTTTAATGTGGCAAGCTGGTTGTAACGTTAACGTTAGTTAGCTTAGCTTCCTAGCTATCTAAGTTACCGTCGTTTCCAAGTTGGAGGTCTTGCTAGCCAGCCGTGGTGGCTTACAGTAGCCGGATATCCATAATTACCGTTAAATGTCATCGTTCAAAACATACAATTGTGTTTTGCAATGTTATATGTCGTTTTCAGTGTCGCTGTCTGTCTAGCAGGCCACAACTACTAGTTAACGTTACTAGCTACCATAACTGGCTAACGTTAGTTTACACCAGCTAGCTGATCAGTCTCTGCTAGCTTCCTACTTTCTTTTACCTGTGGGGCTTTTATATAGGTACGGCTATTTTCCTAAAATCCCAGCACCTATTACTGGCATACATTTACTATTTACTGTTTAATGATACAGGAACAACATGGAGGAACAAGCTGCAGACATAGAGGTGACTGTCAAAACACTAGACTCCCAGAGCAGAAGTTACACTGTTGGCGGTCAGGTAAATACCCAATTTCCTTTTGCAGCTAATTGAGTATTTTCAGTTGTCCTGTTTCAGCTCATGGCTTGTCTTCCTTCTCCAAGTTGACAGTGAAAGAGTTTAAGGAACACATTGCCCCTTCGGTGGGGATCCCCGTGGACAAACAGCGGCTGATCTACCAGGGTAGAGTCCTACAGGATGAAAGGACTCTGGCAGACTATAGTAAGTAATTAAGTGGTAATGAAGCAATGCTTTCTCTTAGTTTTGTTTCACACTCATCCCTCTTTTCTTTCTGAAGTATGATACTCTGCTGGTTATATTTTTATTTATTTATTTTTATTGATGTTTTACCATTATACACACTGATTCTTAACATTAGGACTACACTTGTAGGTGAGTTATGCTGTTATTTTAATGTAACATTTTCTCTAGCAGTGTTAATTTTCTTGCTGTGGTGGCGCATCACTATTGAAGGAAAGCTTAAGGACTGAGAATTGCAGTCAATTAACTTTTTTAAAGGCAACCAACTTTCAATGACTCATTGGAGCGCCAAGCACCTGTTTGATGTAGATGTAGTCACTCTCTTCACACCCATGTTTTTATGTATAGCATTGCCCATAAGTAATTAGACATGATTTTATGGACACTCGTATACAATACGTTATCATGGCGTCCAGTGGAGACCTTTTTCATAGCCATGTTGTTTTGTCCCCCAAAAGGAAAATGTAAATCTGCTGATGGACCAACAGCATCCTATCTTAAACCTATCTCTCCATTGTTGTCCCAGATGTGGGTGGTAAGGTGATCCACCTCGTGGAGCGGGCGCCCCCCCCACCATCCCAGTCTGGCTCAGGGTCAGGGGGCACCTCAGCTGACAATGGGGCCACCTCCTCCACTTCCCAGGGAACCTCCCAAGTGCCTCCACATGACCGCAATGCCAACAGCTACGTCATGCTGGGCACCTTCAACCTCCCCGTCAACATCATGGACCCTCAGCAGATACAGGTAGCGTGTGGCTTATCATGTTCTCATGAAACATAAGGTTTGTCCTGTGTGATGACTGTTGTTACCAAAGGCATATGAGAGCTGTGCTGTTGTTACTCCCATTCAGATGTCAGTTCAGCAGATGGTGTCAGGCCTGGGAGAGAATGCCAGGAATGCCAGAGTCACAACTAGCACTGGGGTAAGATGTTGTGCCTATTGGCTGCATACAACATCACATACCAAGCCTGTGTTTTGTCAACTGTCACTATTTTCCTTCTGTTTCAGAGCAATGGGTCCATGAATGTGCACATTGATATGGACCAATCAGTGCAGAGCGAGCCCAGGCTGAGGCTGCTACTGGCTGAGAACCTGCTGAGGGACACGAATGATCTCATCCAGAGAATGGAGGTGAGAACTCAAACTTTGAGTTGACCAGCAAAGTGCCAGAGGAATTACTAACCCTAACCTAACACCTAACCCTAACCCTAACCTAACACCTATCTCTAACCCTAACCTAAACATCACAGTCCAAACTGTCCCTGTTTCTCTGCTGCCTGGATGGTTAACTAGTTACTTGAGGATCAACATCTGAAAGATTCTAACCGCTGATGTGTGTGGGTGTGTGCATGTGTGCGCGTGGGTGCGTGCGTGCGTGTGTGTGTGCATGCGTGCGCGGGTGGGTGGGTGGTTGTGTGCGTGGTTGTGTGCATGCGTGTGTGTGTGCGTATGTGGGTGGGTGTGCGTGCGTGTGTGTGTGTTTTGGCTGGTACACTTCAAAATGAATTAATTTGCACTTCATGATGAATTACAAAGTTGAGCGTTCAAGTTTTAACACCTCTTCTACACTGACATCATTACAGATGGGTCGGTGATATTTCTATGAACAGTGTCTTCATTATTCTTGCCAGGTTGTTTAGTTTCCAGCAGGCAGGTGAGCCATCATTCATGTTGCTGAGTAACAAGACTTCCTGTTCTCTCGTCTCTTGTGTCGACTTCCAGGGTCAACCACGCGATGCATCCTCCCAACCAGACTCGACTCCTGCTGCTGCTCCCCCTCCTCCCTCCTCTTCGTCCACCACCTCCACCCCCTCTCCCTCTTCCCAGCCCATGGACACCTCTCCACCTCCATCCACTCCCCCACCTCCCCCCACCTCTTCTGCCCAATCCGAGGGACCAACAACCCAAGCTGGACCCAAGTAAGATGACATCGCATCTCACTGAACTCACTGAGGATTTACACAAGCAACTTAGATTCTTCTGCTCCATATTATATTAAGAAATGTAAATCATGTAGTACTTACATTTTTAGTGCTACAGCCCTGTGAGCCACTTTCCCCAATTTCCCCTCTGGTATTTTTCGATGGCTAACTTACCACTCAAACCTTTTGGTTGTTTTTGTAGAGACTCTAGCCAGACTGTTGGTATACTGCAAACTCTGATTTGGCACGATGTCTCTACAGCGCTGTCAAGACACATTCCTGAATGTTTGTTGTATTTGCCGAGTTCTGATTCTGATTCTGATCCTCTCCTGACGTTCCCTCCTCCAGTCATCCCAGCCCCGCTGAGCTGGTGGAGATGTTGTCTGAGTTGAGGAGGGTGGAGGAGAGGCTGCAGCCCTTCATCCAGAGAGCTCACACCATCCTGGAAACCGCCACCACCGTAGAATACAACAATATAGTAAGCTTAGTATATTTAGTATATCTAAAAAATAAAATCTTCAGGATGCCATATGTCCATTTTGGAAAAACAGTTAATTGATGCTCAATATATTAAAAATTCAGATTACATCCTTAAATGTTGTTGACAAAATGACACAACAATGTCTAAACAAACCAAACCGTTACTTGTTCTTACTCAAATGATTATTATTTAGTGGTTCCAAATATTGGTCTGAATGTATTCTATATTATAGTATTCTAGTTACTGTTCAGAAAGTTGCTCAAGCGGTCTTGTCCACCGTAGGAGAGAGAGGAGGACCAGCGCATTCTCAACCTGGTGGGGGAGTCCCTCCGTCTCCTAGGAAACGCCCTGGTGGCCCTCAGTGACCTGCGCTGTAACCTGCTGAGCCCCGCCCCCCGCCACCTGCATGTGGTCCGGCCCATGTCTCACTACACCACCCCTGTCTCTCTGCCTGGAGCTGTGCACCACCACATCCCGCTGCACGTACGTGAAGACAAGCTCTGTGATGGTTAAGAACAGGTTAACTGGTCTCTCTGAATCAAACTGACTGACTGCTCACATCCTACAGATGAACCTGGGTGCCACAGTGACTATGGCCGCTAACGGCAGCGAGGGACAGGCCCCGCCCACCCAGCCAGCCAGCCAGCCAGAGCAGACAGGTCAGGGACAGACCTCACCCCCACAGACTCCCCCGTCCAATCAGCAGGCTGGACAGGGACAGGCTGGCCCCCGGGTCATCAGGATCAGCCACCAGGCAGTCCCGGTGGTGATGATGCAGATGAACACGGATGGTGTGTTGCCCCCTACCTGCCACTGATTGAATGCTCCACTACACCAAAGTGTTGGCAGCAGCGCCACTGCATCCTTTATTCTTTGAAGCATTTGCTGAGTTTGCAGCGATCCAAAGAGTGAAACAGGCTTGGATTCTGTTTCATACGCTCACATCATATTTGTTTTTCATGCTTGTTGAATGATGGCTCTGTTAATGTAGAGTAATACAGGTTCTGTCCAGAGTTGTTGAGGGGAGTTCAAACTGTTGTGTGTTGGTTTTGTGTGCAGGTCCTGGAGCTAACTCTCAAACAGGCGGGCAGCAGGTTCCTGGGCAGCCAGGTGAGGGCTGGCGGGTCCATCACTACTCCACAGTATAGTGCATACCAATGGTGTCACACTACATTTCACATGACACACTCTTGTCACGTGAAAACCTCCAAAACTGCAATTTGTTGTTTGCTTGTGTTTCAAATTTGGATTAAATGAAAGCATTGTAAAACACATACGTGGGCCTGGATGAGAACCCGAGTATTCTGCTGTCTGTCTCCCTCAGGCGCCGTCCCGCCAGACTTCATGAGGAACCTCATGCAGCAGATCAGCCAATACGCTGCTGCCGTGGCGACTAGCGCCGCCACCGCTACTGCCACCGGCCAACCGATCCCACCCCAGCCTACCCCTCCTGGCTACACCTCCACCGCCACCTCTTCAGCTACCACCACAGGCCCCAACACCCCCACCACCACCCCCACCGCCCCACCACCACCTCCCCATACTGGCCCCCAGCCCCAGGCCAGGGTGGTGTTCACCCGCCCAGCCTTTGCCCCTGGGATGCCCCCTCCTGCCTTTGGCACCCGGGGAGCCACCATCAACGTGAGAGCTGCCAGGCCGGGCCAGCAGCCAGGACAGGTGCGAATAATAATCATCATAAGAAGCATTTGTTTCTGCAGAACTTTTCTAAAATAATTTACAAAATGTGTTTCTGTCAGTCAAAGTGGAAATGAAAACAGTGGGAACAATATAAGAGCAGTTTACCAAAGTGAGAACAACACAATACAAATATACAAGACAGGCAACATAAGACCAATGCAGAAATAAGAACAATAATATAATATGTAATAATAAAACGTTTTTAGGTCTTTTAAAAGGGATTACAAGATGATACAGACTTAGACAACGTTGTCCCTTTGACTTAAATCTGGATTTGGGAACTGAGAGAAAAGCCATGTTTGCCGACCTGAGGGGAAGAGCTGGAAACGTAGGGTGGTGCTAAACCATGAGCTACTTTGGTAGATGATCAGTTCCATCGTGATGCCAGTGGCAGAAGAGTTCTGGATTATGTGGCTGAGGGGAAGCATACACCACCTGAAGAGAAGTGGACCCAAAATGGAACCCACAAATAGCATGTGAGAGGAAGTCTTAGGGCCAATTCTCATTTTCACCCCTACAGCTTCGGCTTGAAAATATCTCCCTAAGTATTGGGACAACCCTTAGACGCTGATACGTCATTGATGACGTTTACATAAGCAGACGGGACAAGTTTGTTATCGGAGATTACTATGGCAACAATGGTTTTATCACAGTGACATTTGCCGTTCATCTGATGGAGATAGAAAAGCATGGACGCTCGCGATTCGTTCACAATTTATACTTTTCACGATACTAATCGATCAAACAAGTCATCAAATAAAAAAGACCACTGCTTCATTACCAGTCCACTTCTTGACAGAATAGCGTTTTTGTTATGCTTGTTATAAAGAAACGGTCCATAATACATTGAAACGACATTAAACTAAGATAATACCACGGTTAGAATATTTTAAAAATCTTTATTAACGAAGAAAATACTACATTTGTGATCACTTTGATGGTAGTGTAGCGGTCCCCATGATCTTCCAGTTGATTCGCAGGGCATTCTGGGAGATTTCTCCTAGCCCTTAGTTTGTAGTGTGCCTCTGAAAAATCTCCGTTTGGAGGATCATGTAGCCCTCGCTCTTGGCCCTACCCCTCGATCACAAGAGAATCAGACACCCCTACCCCTTCACATGAACGCGCAAAACGGAGGGGAAGGGCCAAGGGGTGACTTGGGATTCACCCTTAGACCGGTGCTTGTAAAATGCTCTGGTCTCTGGTGTGGACGGTTCAGAAGGGTTAGGACTGAACAGTGTCCGATGTCTGGTGTTAATAGATGGATGGGAATAATGTTGTTTAGATTTGGTAGCTTATTGGTTTAGCGTTTTGAGGCTGATCATCTGTATGATTAATATTTAAGCAATATAACAATCTTCACTCCACAGGCTTTCAATCCTGCTGCCCTCAACCAGATGATTAGTGGACTGGTTGGACAGCTCTTGCTGCCAGGACAGATGGGTAAGACTTCGTTATGGGCAGGAGGAGCTGTTTTAAATCATGTGTTGTAAACCAAGTCACGTCTTGTAGCCAAAATCTGAATTCCAAAATATTATTTGTAACAGACAAAAAAATGGATGAAACTCAATTATGTCAACCCCTTCTTTATTTTCACAGCTGGCCAAACAGTCACCTCCTCCTCACCCTCCTCTTCTTCTCACACTTCCTCTTCCTCCTCTTCCTCTTCTTCCTCCTTTTCCTTCTCAACCTCGGGCCCAGCACCTCCGCCTGCCGCAGACACCGCTGCTCCACCAGGCCAACCTGAGACCACCCCCAGCCAGCCCCAAGCCCCGGGCATACCCCCAGAACTGAGCCACCTCCTGGGGTCTCTGCTGGGCGGCGTTGGGGCAGGGGGCGGCGCCGGCATGGGGCCTGTAGGGGCCCCGTCCATCACCGTCACCACGTCTGGTGTCCCAGCCTTCATCCAGGGAGTGTCTGACTTCATGCAGCAGGTCAGCTGTTTCATGTTCTGCTTGCCATTTGACACACTTGCTTGAACTTCGTTTGTGTGTTAACACGTCCTAACTCGTTGGATCTGTTTCACCTCCAGGCCTCCCAGCCAGTCTTCCCTCCTCCCTCCTCCCTCGGTACCACTCCTGCTCCTCCCCCCACAGGGACCACCGCCACCCCTAACGCCCCCACTGCCACAGCTGAGCCCCTCAACCCAGAGCTGTTCACAGGCATCGTCCGGGGCGTCCTGACCACGATGATGGGCTCTCTGGGCCAGGCCCAGAACGACACCGAGAGCATTGCTCAGTTCATGCAGAGGCTCTCCCAGACCACCAACATCTTCATCAGCCCCGAAGAGCCTACTGGTAAGTAATATGCATCATTTCAGCACAGCAGCCAAGAACAGTCTGTTATACGTCAAGGAGCATCACAAACCTTTTCTTCTACTTGTTATTTTCATTTCTTGGCCTTTCAGTCCCACTGGATTACTGGTATCCTCATCCTTATCCCTCTGACTCTGTCCCTGTCCACATCGCTAACTCTGTTGTGATACCATTAGGGTTTGGTAGTGAAGAACATATACCTACTGTACATCTGAAATACATACATTCAGACTGGGAGGCCTGGAAGTGAAATATATATGTGTGTATATTTATGTTTACGAGAGACTTTGGTCAAACAGTAGTTACAAATGATTTGCTTGCCTTGGAGAACTAGTTGGAGAACTCCACCCATCTGCCACTCCCAGCAGATTAAAACAAATGCTATAGGAAGGTCTGGATTATGGACATTATTTCTCTTCCCTTCTTTTGCTGTTAATCTCTATTTCTTTGACCCTTCTGCCAATGTAGTCTAATTGTGCATTGTATTTTCAGGTATTGCTCTGTACAAGACAAGTTTGCATTTTCACATTGGTGTAAACACACGAGCTGAACATCTGGTCTCAGTCAAACAAACAGAGTCACGTGTTGACTTCCTCCTTCACAGGTTTCTTTGGAGAGCTGCTGACGTTGGTGTGCCAGACGTTCACCATGTCGGACCTGGTGCTGCTGCTCCACGGCCAGCATCAGCCCCTGGGCCGCATCCAGCCCCAGTTGGCCCAGTTCTTCAGCCAGAACTACCTCAACGGCAGAGAGCCCACTGACCAGAACATCGCTGTCAGTACCTCTCTCCATCTGGAGAAACATCTCTACCTTTAAATGTTGTACAAAAAACACCCTGAACACATTAACAGTGTTTAAGGTATTTTTAGTTACAGTGGAGTTTCAGAGGAGAACATTTTTCAGTTATGTACAAATATCAGATTTTGGTGTTAGTCCCTCAGAATGAAAGAAAAAGGGTTATTCCTAGACTCACCCACATACAGGGAGAAATCCATCCTACAAGAGGCAGAGTTACTTATTACTTATTAAAGTAGCCTCAATAGATTTTGAATAAAGGACATGACTCCATTCTGTCTAACTGCAGTAGAACTAGTTGAGCCAAAAAAAGCAAATTACAAACGATTACTCCTGGAATGCGTTGATCGTCGACGTTGATGAGGTGTAGCGGTGTAAACGGATCCCAGGGAGGGTTTTCTTTCCTCCAGCGTCAGGCCTGACTCTCTCCCCTCGTTCACCTGCAGGATGCCTCTGAAGGTCTAGTCAACGAACTGGAGGAGTACATCACTGAGAGCTTTGTGAGTCCACCTGTGTTCCTATCTCAGTTCAGTTCATGTTATTTATTTATTATCTCACATTACAAAAGCATAAGCGGCAAAACACATTACCAATTAATCTCAGATCTTAGATAAAACTCAAACAGACACAGGTACACTCTTAGCTACATCGCTACGTATTTGTCGTCAATTATTTGTCTTAGCTCTTGCTCATTTGAATTTCTTATTCGTCTCATTTGTTTAATAAAAGTAGGTATCTAACTTATTGATCTTCTACCTCAACACTGGTTCTGCTGTTAGATGATGTTGAGGAAGGAGATGCACTTACGAGGTCTGGTGACTAGTAGTTCTCTACCTATGTTGAATGACCTTATTGTAAGTCGCTTTGGATAAAAGCGTCTGCAAAATGACTGTAATGTAATGTGATGTAATGCTATGTATTTTGCAGCTAGTTTAGATATTGTCCAGTTATTCACCTAGTTTATTCTAACTAGACTTCCTTCGTCTCCCACAGCGAGAGTCCTCGGTCACCGTGTTGGAAGGGGTGGACATCACCCAGACCAACATGTCCTTCTTCAGACAGCAGCTGACGCGCATCGCAACACACATTCTGCGTTGCATGGGTAAACCGCATCACAGCATGAATCAGTTGCATCATGGTTTAGGTCTTGGAGAGGATAGGCAGGGTTCCTACGCTCATGGAATTTAAAAAATGATGTTTTCCAGGCCTGGAAAAGTTATGGAAAATGGAACGTGTGCGTATAGTTTGGGAATTTTTTTTTTTTTTTTTTTTTCCAATCAGTGAAATGTTTAATGTCGAGCTTGGCTGCTTATTGATCCACTTACATTTGAGGAATAAAACCCCAAACCTTCCATTCAGAAACATATCGGTCCTAAGTGATAGTTAGCCAGAAATCAGACCTGGGACGTTCAGATCAGATACTCAACGTAGACCGAACAGGTTGTGGAAGTTGTGCTCTGTGTCATGGTTCCTTGAATGAAAGAAACCCTGCTCTTGTCCCACCCAGACGAGTCCTTTGGGCCCAGGTTGCTGCAGATGTGCAACCAAGCGCTGTTCGAGTGTCTGGCCCTCAACCTGCACTGCCTGAGAGGAGACCAGGGCGCTCTCACCGCCGTCATCAACCACCGCATAGTCAGTACACACTAACACAGTCTCAGAGCTGCTGGTCATATTCAAGGTTCAAATCATGTTTTCTAGCTGAAGTGACAAGGTGCTGCTCGTTGTTCAGCGCTACTGAATTGGTGGCACAAACCTGTTCAGTACATCAGTACTTTGTACCAGGGTGGGAAATCGCCACCAGCTAAGTGCTAGGTAATTTCGTCTCTACTCCCAACCGTCATTTGGAGGTTATTCTACTCAAAAGAATCGAGTTGGCTGGTAAAATAGTGAAAGTCATTCAATGTGGGGATTTCCCAGCCACTGTGGCCCGGAGCAACATGCTTCCTGCTGTACACTGTTGTTCTGATGAGCTTGATGGTGAGTTAAGGTGACTTGTATATTGTGGTGTCTCAGGAGGTTTGGCTCTTTTTTCTGCCAGAACCATACACTGTCAGAGGCAAAGCCAAGGCAGTAATGCTCCTGTGGTGGCATTATGGGCGTTTAGCTTCTCCAGAGCCATTCAAATGAGTGTAACAGTAAAATAAGCTTCAGTTCCTCGCATTGATGTGATCGTGTCAAGAGCCACATGCCAAAATAAACTCCTTTATGACTCAAAACACCCGTGGTGCCTCCTACGATACCTTTACCAATGATAAGGAGTGAGTCATAACTAAATATACTTTCACATGATTCATGCTTTTCTCTCATTGGCATACTGGCACTAAAACAAATCTGACACGGCAAAGTTACCAAGATATCACCACAATGAAAACTGAGATGCAAGAGCTTCATCTACTGCTGCAGTCAAGTTCAGTGTTCTCATTTATTGTCTTTGAATAGAATCAGATCATGATAGAGTAATCACCATACACAATTCTGTTGTCTGTAGATAAACACATACTAATGACCTATCTCCCAAAATGAGATCTGGAACAAATGAGGTGATATTATTTGAAAATGAGTTTCATTTTGCTTTGTGTTACCATGGAGATCACGTCATGGTAACATAAGCTAGATCACCAACATCACAGGCAGTAGTGCAGAGGAGGGCTCAGTCAGTCAGTCCTCTGGAATCAAGTAAGAAATGAGCTGAAGGTGTTAGAAAGGTTTGTGTTGGAGAGAGGACAAGACAACAGAGTCAGAAGGGAATGTTGGAGCCCATCAAGTAAAACCTTCCAACCCTCTGTGGTGGTTCAGCGGAGGATGTCCAGCGACATGAGCCCCAGCCTGGTCAACTGGATGACCAGCATGATGACCATGAGGCTGCAGGTCATTCTGGAGCACATCCCCGTCACACAGGAGCAGGTCCAGACCTACATCGTCCACACACAGGTACCGTGGGTTTAAATCCTCTCTCTTCTGTTTCCAATATTCAGGTTTTTCAGTTTTGTTTCCCTTTTTGATGTTTTTACATTTAACCTATCAGACATATCCATGTCCCAGGTTACATACAGGGAAAGCGCTCCCTCTCATCATAAGTGTCTGATGGCTGTTGCATATCCTGTTACATTGGGCAACCCGTCTGAAATGGCTCATAAATATTGGATGCCGTTCGTTCACAGGGAGAGCAGTCTTCTGCAAGTGGCACACAAGAGGCTGAACGGGCCCAAAGTGTAACCGTGAGTACGGTGCATCCTTCACGTCCGTCAACATGAACTCAGGTTGACGGGTTTTACATCTAGATGCTGCTCTTGTTGTTAGTGGCCTCATTTTCTCTCTTCCACTCCCAAGACTGACAGCAGCCACTCACCAGCTCCGGCCACCACCGCCGAGGAGGCCATGTCGGCGTCACGAGAGACGAGGGCGTCGTCACGGGAAACCAGGGTGTTGCCGGGGGAAACCGGAGCTTCGGGAGGAGCTGCACCGCTGGGTGGTGCCGTGGCAGCACCGGGAGCTGAGGGAGGGAGTGAGGACGCTGTTGGAGAGTCAGAGGCCTGGGCAGCTGCTGTACCTCCTGTAAGCCACCCCCCCCCCCACACACACACACACACACACATGCACACGCACACACACACAGTCACCTGCTTCACAGTCACTACTACTGCTGGGCACTGAGCAGCTACACTAAAGCATTATGGGTCGAATGTGGTGAAGTGTCTTGATTTCATTCATTTTTTAAATTTGTCTTCCTGTCACTGACTGATCGTCTTATTGTTGTTTGTGTTTTATATGTAGATGTGTGATTTCATGTTTACCTGCCCAGTGGAAACGTGTCTCGTCCCAAACAGTTCATTGTCCAGTATGACTGTAAGTGTTACTGGACATATGACAATAAAAGACTGGAACTTGAACTTTCAAGTCGACCAAAAGTAACTTACCTGGAACGTTGTCGAGCTCACATTCGTCTACTTCTCATTTATTAAGCACATTTCCTCAGGGGATACAAATTTTAGCAACGCTGGGAAAAACCCTCCGGTGCACAGAAACTGATCTGGCAGCAGCAGCAGCAGCTGTTTGTCAGATTAAAGAGAACTGGGTAGTTCACATGAGCAGCTGTAGCCACCGTGGCTCAACAGGAAATTCAGGTAAAAAAAACCAGTGCTGGTGATACTGCTTGATGGCCGAGGGACCTCTGGGAAATGTAGTGCAAAAACAAATCTTCTCACTTTAGACAGAAGAGCACGTACCCCTGGTGACCCATGATCCTCTTCTTCCCTGTGTATCTGGATGTGGTAGGAATGGGTGCCCATCATCAGATGTGATCTGATGACCCAGAGGAAGATGAAGGCTCAGCCTCCATTGTCTGACGCCTATTTGCATGGGATGCCAGCCAAACGCAGAAAGGTGATTGGATCAGAATCTTCCTTACTCATTGGCTTTGATGAGTCCGTTCTGTTACCTGATGTGTGTGTGTGTGTGTGTGTGTGTGTGTGTGTGTGTGTGTGTGTGTGTGTGTGTGTGTGTGTGTGTGTGTGTGTGTGTGTGTGTGTGTGTGTGTGTGTGTGTGTGTGTGTGTGTGTGTGTGTGTGTGTGTGTGTGTGTGTGTGTGTGTCAGACAGGACAGGGTGGTGGGTCGCTCCTCTCCCTCTCTGATGCAGTGAGCCAGGCAGCCAGGACAGCAGGAGTGAAGCCCGTCACCGATGCTGATCAGCTGCAGGAGGAGCTGGAGGACCAGGAGCTCCAGGAGGCCTACGCAGAACAGGTAGCTGGAGCTTGAATGACGTTTGGGCCAGTTAGAGCGGAGATTTGGCCATCACATGGACCTCGTCCAAGCTAGTTTGGGGCGGTCGCAAGAGACAGCTGGAACAGATTTAGTCGTAATCTGGACTAGTGTTGACATGGTGTGATCTGGTCAATGACTCACAACAGAAATCAGCAGCATGAGAGCAAATAAATGGCTCTCACACACAACACAGATTGATGTGCTGTCTTGGCCAGGTCTCCCTCAGAAAAGAGATGTCTCAAGGGACTTCCTGGTTAAATAATAATAATAATAATAATAATAATAATAATAACAGATGGGAGGGCGTGTTACTGTAAATCAAGCAATAGTTGTTTTTTGTGATACACTAATGATCACTGAAGGAATAATTCATCTTTTCACCCCCCCATAGTAGGGGGTCAAAGCAGAGGTCAGTCAGCCATTCAGTGTCTTGATCAAGGACCTTTAAGCAGGACGGGGATCACCAGGCGTCTGTCACCAGCAGGCTGCCGTCTGACATGGCGGCTGTTTGTCACATGATACCGATCAGTGTTTTCCTCTTGCAGGTTAAAGCAGACATTAAGAAGCGAGTGAGGGAAGATCCAGATTTCAGCTCTCAGCAGTTCCCCAACGCACACAGAGCCTTCTCGTCAGACTCATAACCTGATCAACTCACCGCTAACCTGCAAGCACCCTGCTCTTTATTTTGACTAGCTTCACCTTTACACCTTTTGAACACTTCTATCTGACATTGACGGATCGTCTCTGGCTATGTGACTACTTTCCTAGTGCCTATTTATTGCTTTGTTTCTTTATTTTGGTCCAACCTTTGCTGAGCCAACGCTCCTTAATAAGGTGTTTTATCAGATTTAAGTTTCACTAAATCTGCTCACCTTATTTCTTTATGGATACATGTGTACAATGTCCATCTACGGTCCTTCTGCCTTCTTATCCTTGTGTTGCCATGTTAATATTGAGGCTGGATTATTATCATTTAGTGGCTTTTTGCCTCCCTCTCTTGCTACTTCAACGTTCAAGAGTCTACTTTCATGTCATGAAAATGCTGTTTGGTACATGAATGTACAGTACGCTTAATAAAAATCTTGATACACAACAACAGAGTGCTTCCTCATCATGTAGATATGAGGTGAAGGTTGCTCTCTAGGTCAATATTAGCTTTCAGCAGGGCCACAAATCAAACAAACATGTACTAAGGTATCATCTGTGTATTTAAGTGAAAAGGCCTTTATTTGTATTTGCTGAGCTGAATGAACATTTGCTGTAATGAAACATGCTTAAGGTAAGTTAAGGTACTTCAATTAGTGCAAATTCTTCATAATAATTATCTTTTATACTACAATATGTAATGGTGAAAGACTAAAGTAACCGAAAAGTGCCTCGATAAGTGCAACAGAAATCTGACAACACAAAACCCTGAGACAATGGCAGAAAATTATGAACACAGTAAGTAAATATGGCATTACATCTGAAATACCCAGTGCCATCAAAAAGCTCAGTGAGCTGGCGTAGGCTCCTGTAGAACTACAGCTCGTGATGCTACGAAGTCCACCAGGATCTGAGCTTTCACTTTCATCTTGGCCAGGCAGGGCTAGCTCAAAGGCACCACAGTTTATTATTATAGACAGGATGTGCTTGTTTTGGATCCTTGTCCTGTAGCCTTCATCAAGCTGAGCAGCTATGTTTACTTTCCCAAACATTTGCTTTTGATTTTTCTGATATGTGGTTTAAGTCATTCAAACCTGTCTGAATCCATGCTGGTCTGAGACCTGTCGTTTGAAAAAGGATGCAGGGAAAGCAAAATAAAGCATTGGTGTCACTACATACAGTTAGCCAAGTCTTCCTACTAAACCAGCTCCTTGAAAACCACCGAGTATGTTGTCTTCCTCAGTTTGGATTGTTGTTGAATTATGGTGTCAGGCTGATCAGGTCCACGATCTTTGACTCTAAGCTCCTCTTGTTCTTCTCTCAAAAGTGTCTTAACTGAAATTTCTTTCTCCATTCTAGCTAAATTCTGTTGCACAAGGCTCCTCCAACTCTACTCAACAACCCATTCTGGCGCATTTTGCCACTCACTCTCTGCTGCCACCCAGTGGTTGGTGGTGTGTAAGTCAGCAGCATTCAGACCAAGCTCCTATCTCATGCAGATGCAGAATTAGCTTGTGCTTCATGTCCAGCTGCTGTTAGGGAAACCTCCTAGTGAGCATGTTGCCCACTACACCAGGTACGCTCGTGCAGCCCAGTCAGGAGTAGCATACAATCTTGTTGACTTTACCAACTGGCTAGAAGATGAAGCAGAGTGTCAAGCAATGGAAACACAGGCCAGTGAGGATAGAAGAGGTTACAGGGAGTATTCTAGGGAGGAAAGACAAGTCATCCACAGGCTACCATTCTTCATCAAGGGACAAGCACTGGAAGTCAGAAACCTCAATATGCAGCAAAGGCTGTCCAACGAACCTGTTTGTGTCCATACTGCAGTGCCCAAGACCACCTGAGTGTATGTCCGGAATTCCGCCCAGCTTTCCCCAGAAAGTGGATCCAAGGGAAAATGCGGTGCTGGAGGTGCGGTAGGGAGCATAAGGCTGTGAACTGTGATCTGGAGGAACCTTGTCGAAACATCTGGGTCCTCCATAAGGCCAATCAAAGAACGTCAGGTCCTGGTCTGTCTTATCCCATCCACTCCAGCTGTAGTGTGAAAGTTATGGAGTGAAGATGATGCCAATACAACTTACAGAGTCACAAATGTGAATGGAGTTTTGTGCACAGCAATCACAACTTACGCGTGTTTTTTCCGAGTCACTAATGTAAAAACAAAACTGCACAGCAAAAAAGATTTGTGCACATCTCACAAGTTAAAATCCTGTCTTGTGAGTCTTGAATATGCATTTGTCAATATGCACACATGTGTGGATCTCAAGTTGTGGAGACACACAACTTTAAATGGTTTTGGCACTATATTTCCATGTACCATGAGGAAAGAATCCACACGCGTATGCACCAATCAAAATGAAGTTGCCTCCAGAGCTCATAACCAATCAGTGTTTCGTTTCGTTTATTTACAAATCATTTAAAATCCAAATACAATTTCAATTCATAATATACAGCAAGACATGATCTTGTAAAAAGGGTAACCCCAGAAGCTATCTGTAGCTTATAAACGGGGACCCAGAGCATCAAACGACAATACAATATATTATGAAAACAATTCCTATTTCTACCTAGATTCTAACCTAACCCTAAAACAACCTAAGGTAAATCCATAAATACAAAAAGTATAATATTCAAACACAATGACAACACATCAGGCACAGGTGCACGAAGCAAAATACAGCGACTCAAACTTGAATTATACATATTTCAACAGCAGTTTTTGTTTTAATCTCTTTTTAAAAATAGACAGAGATGCAGACTCTTTTATCGTGCTCTCAACCTCATTCCAGGTCTGTGGGCCTTTAACGGTCACGCTAAGACTTGTACATTTCAGTTTCCGTTTCTTGCCCTTTATAAGTTGTTTTCCTCTCGTGTTGTATTCGTGAGTGGGTAAAGAAATTGGGATGAGATGACAGAGTCTGTCATTGAGTCTAAATGCTACATCATACATTACACAGGCATTGTGGAAAATGTTGCATTCAGTGAGTTTCAGAAGTTTGTAACTAGAAAAGAGGATCAGAGGGAGCATTTAACTTGGTCCATGATATTACTCGAATGACTTTCTTTTGTAAGATCTGTAATTTCTCGAGATAACTAGGATATGTATTACACCATATAACATTACAATAATTCAAATGAGGCTCAAATAGTGACCGATATAAGTTTAGAAGAGCTTCAAAAGGAAGGAAATGTCGCAATTTAAAAAATAAGCCGACAAATTTAGATAATTTCTTTGTCAGTTCATCGATATGCTTTCTGAAGTTTAAGAATTCATCAATGTAGATTCCCAGAAATTTAGGGAATTTTACCCTCTCAATAGCTCTACCATTTATCTCAATACGCATATGATCAACATCATTTCGGTTTCTATTTGAGCGATATACAATGAAATTGGTTTTATTAATATTTAAAGATAGTTTATTACATCTGAACCAGGTGTCTACCTTTATCAATTCTTCATTCATAAGATTTTGGAGATGTTCCAAATTTTTGTGTGACAGAAATAAATTTGTGTCATCGGCAAAAATTACTTTATGTAGAATAAGAGAAGAGTTTGCAATATCATTTACATATAGGATAAAAAGAAGCGGTCCTAATATTGATCCCTGCGGGACCCCATATTTCATAATGTTACACTGTGATTTACTATTATTTACATGAACATATTGCTCCCCATCATATAAATAACTTCTGAACCAATTTAGCGCTGTCCCCCTGACACCATAATGTTGCAATTTGCCTAAGAGGATTGAAAAGTCGATCGTATCGAACGCTTTTGATAAGTCGAGGAAAACTCCAATCCCACACTCACCTCTATCAATAGCGTCGTTGATTTTTTCAGTGAGATCCAAAATTGCCATACAAGTTGTGTACTTCTTTCTGAAGCCATATTGTGATGGGATAAGTATATTCAATCCATCTATATAATTACTAAGGCCCAATCCCAATCCTTATTTGTACCCCTATGGCTTCGGCTTGGCCCTACCCCTTGGCCCTCGCTATCGAGGGCCAAGGGGTAGGGCTAGAAAATATCTCCCTAAGTATTGGGATCGCACTTCGACGCTGATACGTCATCGATAAGCAGACGGGACGAGTTTGTTGTCGGAGATTACTATGGCAACAATGGTATTATCACAGTGACATTTGCCGTTCATCTGATGGAGATAGAAAAGCATGGACGCTCGCGATTCGTTCACAATTTATACGTTTCACGCTACCAATCGATCAAACAAGTCATCAAATAAAAAAGCCCACTGCTTCATTACCAGTCCACTTCATGACAGAATAGCGTTAGCGGTGCTCTGTAGGCTAGCAAGCCGCTCCTAACGTTACCCTGCCAGTCTGCACTGATATTAGAGGAGCCGGAACAAGTGCAGCAACTTCACTGCTGGACTTTAGTTATATTTCATCATATACCAGCAAAGGGGGAAATGCGACATGTAAATATGTCAAAATGCGGGACTGTCATGCACAAATCAGCCTAAAACAATGTTGTAACGTAACTAACTAACGAAGTAGAGACATCGGCATATTAGCGATTTTTTTGTTATGCTTTTTATAAAGAAACGGTCCATAATACATTGAAACGACATTAAACTAAGATAATACTACGGTTGGAATATTTTTTAACTCTTTATTAACGAAGAAAATACTACATTTGTGGTTCACTTCGGATGGTAGCGTAGCGGTCCCCATGATCTTCCTGTTACTTCCAGAGATTCGCAGGGCATTCTGGGTAGCCCTTGGTTTGAAGTGTGCCTCTGAAAAATCTCCGTTTGAAGGGCTACAAACCCCTTCAGCTTGGCCCTCCGCCTTCGAAAATAGAGTATTGGGACAGCCCTACCCCTTCACGTGAACGCGCAAAACGGAGGGGTAGGGCCAAGGGGTGCGGTTTAGGGGTGTATTGGGATTGGCCCTAAGTCTACAATACATTTTTAAATTTTTCAAACAATTTTTTCTAGTACTTTGGAAAAAGTGGGTAGTATAGATATTGGTCGATAGTTTTGCATGTTATTTTTATCACCAGATTTAAATACTGGGATAATTTTTGCTATCTTTGTCATTTTGGGTACCACCCCACAAAGCAGAGAAAGATTGATGGAGTAGACAAGTGGATCAACAATTTCGTTCACAATGGCTTTTATGATTTTACTACATATGCCATCCACACCTGCAGTATTTGAGCTTTTCATGCTCGTGATGATATTAGTTACTTCTGTTTTATCAGTTGGTGCAAGAAAGAAAGAATTTATATAATTACCTTGAAGATATTGTTGATAGTTAGCTCCCTCTGGTGATCTAATAGTTTCAGAGAGAGTTTCCCCTATGGAGTTAAAATGATTATTGAATCTATTTGCAAGATCATCACCATTTGAATTAATTCTGGCATTTTGTTTGATTTTGGTGTCAGGAAGTACAGTAGTTTTTGTCCCCGGCTGAGAACCTCATTTAGCACCTTCCGGCTTTGCTTTTGATCACCATGAGAAGCCTTAATAAGAGCGGTATAGTGTTTTCGCTTACTTATTCGTATGACATGTATCAGCTTATTCCTGTATTTTGTATATTTCTCTTTGTTTTCACCAGTTGGATTTTTAATACAACGTTTGTAAAGTGTGTTTTTCTTTTTAATTGATTTCAAAATGCCCCTCGTAAGCCATATTTTCTGATCCCCTGCATCACATTTTATGGTCTTTTCAGGTATGGTGGAGTTTACAGAGTCAATTATTCCATCAATGAGAGCATTATATGCCGCATCTGGGGTTTTGCAGCTATAAACAGAATCCCATGATTTAGCTCTAAGATTTTCAGATAATTTCATTAAGTTATTTTCACTCAGTACTTTCATTTTTGATTTTAAAGGTGACTCATTAGTCTTTTTAGCAAGATCGATGAAGAGTACTATAGGAAAGTGATCTGTGATATCTGAGAGAATTACACCTGAGTCAAAACAAGCATTGTGAGTATTCGTAATGATATTATCGATGATCGACTTACTAGATTCTGTTTCTCTTGTATATATATTTATAGTGGGGAAGAAAGCTGAAGAGTACAGGGTATTTAAGAAATCATTTTTTGCGCTATTTTCTTTAGCTAGATCGATGTTAAAATCCCCGAGAATAAAACAGTTTTTATTTGTTTTAATTATGCAGCTTAATAATTCATCCATTTTGATCTTGAAACTGTTCAGATCAGAATCTGGGGGTCGGTAAATCACCCCTACAATTAGATTATTTCCATTATTTATATTTATCTCAACAAATAAGCAATCTGGTACTCAGATTGCTTATTTGCTTAAATATTGCATCATCAATATTTAAGTCATCACAGACACTCACAGAATGTAGTGAATTTATATATAAACATACACCTCCACCTGGTCTGCCATGTCTGTTTCTATTGTATAATACATATCCATTCAGGTTGAGGATGTTCAGATACGATTTTTCATTAATCCAAGTTTCACTACATCCAATTACGTCAAACCTGTGGTCTAGGCTGGCCAAGAGGGATAGTAAATCATCATGATGCTTATTCAGGCTTCTAGTGTTTAGATGCATCAAAGAGTATGAGTGGTCATTTTTATATTTAATAGATTTTAATTTATCCGGTGTATAGCGCTTACATTTTAACTTTTCCAAGCAATGCTGTTCGAGTACTTCACAGTTTCCCTCGCTGATTATATCTTCAAAGCCCATTTAAAGCACGGGGGGAAAAATGCCTGATATCTGATGTGAAAGTCATATAGAACTTTACTATAAAGTCTTGTATCTAGGAATCCCATCATCTTAAATCTATATTAAACTAAACCTAAAGTAACCAAGATGTTAAGAAGACTGTGAAAAGAAATAATAAAAAGAAAGAAAGAAGAAGAAAGAAAATAAATAAAATAAAAAACAAAAATGCAATGTCCGTTTGAAAGAGAACCTAGGACATCAATGCGAGATCAACCAACAGGTATGAGAAGTGAGGTCTCGTGATCCCAAGATTTTAGAAAGGTGAGAAAAAGAAAGCTCACTGCGTCAAGTAATTTCCATGGAGATAGTTTAGTAGATGCTTCCATCCTTCAGTCTGCAAACGGTCGGATAATCCACGTTTTAATGAAGGCGCAGTTTCTTAGCATCGGACAGTTTATTTATAACACATCGCTGGTTAGAGTTTGTCAACAGGTGTAGACGTCCATCCTGAGTCCAGCTAGCTGCAAGCTTGTCCTTAAGTTTTTTACGTAGATCATCCAGCAGTTTCACCCGCTTGGCTGTTAGACTCTCCAGAATGTGCATCTTTGGGCCAAATCCCAATCCTTATTTGTACCCCTATGGCTTCGGCTTGGCCCTACCCCTTGGACCGAGGGCCAAGGGGCCCCTCCGTTTTGCGCGTTCACGTGAAGGGGTGGGGCTGTCCCAATACTCTATTTTCCAAGGGGTAGGGCCAAGCCGAAGGGGTTTGTAGCCCTTCAAACGGAGATTTTTCAGAGGCACACTTCAAACCAAGGGCTACCCAGAATGCCCTGCGAATCTCTGGAAGTAACAGGAAGATCATGGGGACCGCTACGCTACCATCCGAAGTGAACCACAAATGTAGTATTTTCTTCGTTAATAAAGATTTTAAAAATATTCCAACCGTAGTATTATCTTAGTTTAATGTCGTTTCAATGTATTATGGACCGTTTCTTTATAAAAAGCATAACAAAAAAATCGCTAATATGCCGATGTCTCTACTTCGTTAGTTAGTTACGTTACAACATTGTTTTAGGCTGATTTGTGCTTGACAGTCCCGCATTTTGACATATTTACATGTCGCATTTCCCCCTTTGCTGGTATATGATGAAATATAACTAAAGTCCAGCAGCGAAGTTGCTGCACTTGTTCCGGCTCCTCTAATATCAGTGCAGACTGGCAGGGTAACGTTAGGACGGCTTGCTAGACTACAGAGCACCGCTAACGCTATTCTGTCATGAAGTGGACTGGTAATGAAGCAGTGGGCTTTTTTATTTGATGACTTGTTTGATCGATTAGTAGCGTGAAACGTATAAATTGTGAACGAATCGCGAGCGTCCATGCTTTTCTATCTCCATCAGATGAACGGCGAATGTCACTGTGATAATACCATTGTTGCCATAGTAATCTCCGACAACAAACTCGTCCCGGCTAGCTGCTAAACTGGTATCCTGTTTCACAGGACAATAGCCAGGTTAAGTTGTAAAAGTGTTCAGACACCTTTAGTTACACAGCAGAGGCAAAGCATAGATGGAGGATCACGTTAAAATCATTAGTTTGTTGGTCGATCCATGCTGAGTTTAGCAGCACTCGTCTCGGCTTGGTGACATCCATGTGAGCAGCAACGTTATGCACAGCACAACTGGATGTTCTTGAAAATATGGCGGAAATGCAGGAGGTGAGTAATTTTTAATGCAAATGTATTCATGCCAAGTAGAAATTATTAACTGGCCTTAGATCGGGGGCATGCATTCCCCGGCAGGTACAACACAAATGCATGCACCTTTCAGTTTGTCTGGTAGTGGTCCTACTGTCACAATAGTGTAGGAGTCTAAGAGCTGACACTGTAAATCTCAAGCTTGTAAACCTTACCTGACTAGATCCAGAAATGCATAGCTTGCATTTTGTCACTGCGTCTCCCTTCGAGAGACAGGTGGGTTATCTGCTTGGTCGTATGGTGGCGGCCCCGCCGGTACATGGATAGTCGGCGTCTGGCTGTCGGGGTTTTGGAGGATTACTGCCGATCGCCCCCCGGCTCACTCGGCTGGCTAAGTGAGTTAAGGGGAGGGTGATGCAACAGGCTCCGGCGCCAAACCAAATCACATTTACATGTTATTCTCATATAAAATGTCATCAATACGTGAGTTGGCTGCCAGAAATATTATTTACTTTAACTTGCTTAACTTACTTACTTATCCCATTCTGGAATCAACACAGCATCCCCGGCAGGAACCATTTTTCCTTCATAAAAAGATTATCAGTCTAGAAATAAGTGTTGGAATTGATTTAATTGTATTGTTTTAAGAAAAAAGAAAACGTTTTACACAAAATCATTTGATAGCATTTAAGCTGCATCAATACAGTTGTTAACATAAGATGCTGGGTTAGTATGTCATTTAAGGGTTAGGGTTAGGGTAAAAAAAAGTAAACGACTGTCTGATATGCTTGACCTGTTTCATGTAGGAGATGGGATCAGGATGCAGTACAGTAGGAGACTGTCAGTAGGCAAGGATATCCATCAGCTGTGTTCTGACGTAGTAAAATGATGGTTATCTCCCAAAACCAAACCCTCTTTTTGCACGCACATGATCTGAGGCATTGACAAGTCTAGGACATTCATGCAAATGTACATAATTATATTACACAGAAGAACAGCCGTGGATAACCTCACTTAACAACGGCCTCAGCTCTGGGAGGTAAGATATTTGTGAGTTTATCATAACTTGTGATTTGGCAAACAGAGCGGTTGAAATGAATTCTAAACGGTAATTAACCAATTTGGGTTAGAAGGGTCATTACCTGAACTTTTGCATTTAATATTTCTAAAATATACATGATCCATTCTGTAAAACTGGTTAAAAATTGTTACCTGTAAAATGTTTTTTTTAAAATCATTTTGTAGTGTGTCACTTTTTTCAAGTGGCATTTCTCATTTCTCTTCAGTTGATTGAAGATTGACTGATTGAAGAACTTCATCCGCCCTGCTTACTTTGCTGCATCTTCTACTTGTGGAAAGACATCTCCTCCGGTCATTAGAGTGAAAAATAGAAATGCTGGATATGTCCACTGAAATGGGAAGTGAAGGAAAAATTGTGACCATATTATCATGGAATGTAAATGGCTTTGAAAGGAAAAAGACTGCGGTGCTGAATCACCTCAGCTTGCTGCAAGCTGACATAGTATTACTTCAGGAGACCCATGTTGGTCGGACCAAAGACAATCCCATGGCTACTATGACTGCTGACCACGAGCTGAGTAAAGATTACAGCTGGACTATCTTCACTCGGTACAGATCCAACAGCCGTGGGGTCGGAGTGCTGATCAGAAGGGATCTGGGCGTGGAGGGGGTCAGGATTTCTGAGGACACCAAAGGACGATACATGGTCATATCTTGCATCATCTCAGGAGAAGAGTTTGTTTTTGTGAATGTCTATTGCTCAAAAGATGAGAAGATTGACTTTGCTGAGGACGCTGATTTCTCTCTCAAGCTCCCAAAGTCTGGCAACTTGATCATAGCAGGAGACTTCAACACTGTTCTTGAGGCCCAGTTTGACAAGACGTCGGGTATTAAAAAGCGCTCTCATAAGGGCATGCTTAAAGCACTGAGTGGCTTTTTAGAAGTCTTCAACTTAGTGGATGTGTGGCGATGTCTTTACCCAGATGAAAAATGTTTTACTTTCTTTGATAACTCCAAAAAGGGAGAATCAAGACTGGACTATTTCTTTGTGCCAAAAGAAATCTTGAATAGGGTGCGAGGGTGCAACATCCATTCAAGACCTCAACATGTTGACAAACAACACTATATTTCTGACCACGCCCCCATTTCGATAAAGATCCAGACAGACAATACCAGGTGGCAGTTTGATAAGAGCTTGCTAGAGCACAATCACAGTGTTGGACATCTTTCAGAAACTATTCAAAACTTCTCAGGGAGGAGCATCAAGAGGAAGGCAGATCTATGGCCTTGCCTGAAGATAAGATTGGGTTTTGAAGCCATCAGCTGTAAAAAGAGAAAAGAGGAGCAAGCAGAATTTGACGAGTTCAGACAAGATGCTGCGGCCTTAGCAACCATGACAAAACACCAGTTAGATGGAACAGACACTCGTGTGGTGGTCCTGCAGCAGAAGCAGACAGAAGACACAGGTAACCAATGAAACTGCTATTCTTAATGCTTTTTGTTCCTGAAGCTGACAGTCTGCATACTGTATACACTGAAATACAAGAGTGAAATGAACTCAATGCCTCTTTCTTTCATTGTGCTATTATTGGTCAAAGCTGAAATTTTGATCATGCTTTCCTTTTTTTAGGTTCCACTTCGGCGAAGGATGCGTCACGGCCAAGTAAAGAGACGGATATTATGGACTACATGGACAAACTGCACAACACAATGAAATTTGAGGAACTACAGTTCACTCTAAGAGCAGTTCTAGTTGAGAAAGTCACAAAGAAAGAAATCCTCTCAGCCATCCTGTCCCTCAGTGATTCAGACAGACCACTCCCAGACGGTTTGCCTGTTAAATTCTACCTAACTCTTATTCTTCCTTCTAACAGTTTACATGTCAACTCCTTGACTACCTTCAGCCCTTTTTTAACCAGCTCCTCAGCATCAAGGCGATCAGCTCTGATTTCACTGAATCCTTAGCTGCTGATCCCGCTGCATCAAGTGACCACAATTACTGCGTGAGTCAGCCACAGCAGGTGCAAGTGCAAAACTATAGCCCCCTCTATGTGTTTAACACTGACTACAACATTTTGACCCTCATTCTTGCAAAGAGATTGCACGATGTCATGGAACATGTTCTCAGTCCAGGCCAGCACAGACCTGGGCATCACATCCAAGTGTGCATTGATGCTTTTGAGAATGCTAAAGAGAGCAAAAGACCAATGCTAGTGGTTGGATTGAAAGTGGACCCAGTGGCACTGAAGTGGACATATTTGTTCCAGAGGCTGAGGTGTTACAAGTTACCAGACGAATTTCAAACACTTGTCAAGCTTCTATTGAAAAAAGGCAGAAGTTTGAGGCTTAGTTCTGAATTAAACGCCCAGGATGGAGGGTTAAGAGTGGGATGTCCACTCACTCCTCTGTTAGTGAGGCTCTGTCTGCACCCCCTGATTCAGAGCATTAATAAGGAGGCCCTTCAGAAGCCTAACGTTAACGAAGGTGAGAGGATGAGGGCGTTGATGGACTCAGACAGAGCCATATTTGTCATTCCAAATCAATGCCAAAACATTGAGGCTTTTGAAGACACACTCTCAGGTTTCCTGTCCGGTTCTGGTCTCATGGTTGATTACAGCTATTCTGAAATTCTCACTGTTGGATTTCCAGGGCCGTTGTGTTCAGAGAGGCTGAAGCAGTTTAAAAGGGTCACTGGTGGACTGTGGTGCTACGGTCACTATATTGGCTGAAGGGAACGTATTTTGTTATGCTGGAGAATTTCAAAGGAAACCAAAAGAGGTCCTTTCATTTTGTATCTATTGATTTGTTCATTCAATAATTTATTTATATTTGAGTTAAAGTCCGATTGTGTGATGTTTCTATATTTCCAGAATGATAACGAAAGAGTAAAACTGAATGATATTTAACCTTAAAATGTTTATCATAGTGGCAGTGAATGCCAACACTAATGACAGATAAGACCAACAAGACTTCTTGAAAGATATTGTTTTATTCATCCAGGAGGTCAGCAATATAATTTACCTTCCTTATCCTTAACCTTACCTTATCAAATCACATAATGACTGTAGGAGCCACACAGGATTATTTGGGTTTCAGTTTGTTTGGTTTGGTTGTCACGGTGATATGTGGGTCACATGGGCACCTTAGATGACAGCGCAGGTTATAATAGGGGCTGGATCACCTGCACTGTGGGAGGAGAGAGGCAGTTAGGTAGCCGTAATTTTTGTTCAGTTTTCATCGTTTTTTGATACGTTTTTTCCATCTGATGTGCGTGTAATTGGAAAGCCGCCATAATAACTTTGTCTTATTAAATACTTTGAAATTCACTTGGACTCAACGTGCTTCTATATAGCAGCAGCGGCGCGTCACACAATCATACCGGACCTACTCTAAGCCTATCTCTCAAGCGACTTTGAAAAAGGGACTGGAAAGTCGCAACATTTGTCAACAAAAAAGGCATCAACGAAAGTGATTGCTCGCAGCGCAAAGGAATCAGTGAGACGCCCAGTAAGTGCAGCGGTGTCATGCAAAAGTAAGACAAAGTGCCGCACCATACATCTGTCATGGAGGACAGGTAAGCTTACCTGTATATGTATGTGTGTGGAGAAGGAATCCGGATTGCATCAATGTCGAAGTGTCTCCGTTTGGAACATTTGAATGAAGGAATGCTGATCAGATATGCGTTGTCTGTGCTTTATGTTTGCTCTGTGCTCTGAATGACGTCTGCACTTTGTCGCTTGTATATGCGAAGCTTCATGATGTTTCAAGGAGGAATGCTGATGCTGCCGTGTTGTGATGAATTGTTCTGATATGTGGATTGTGCATTGCGATGAATTGTTCTGATATGTGGATTGTGCATTGCGGATGGATTTAAATGCCACGGTTCACTGAAAACTGAATGAAAAGGGGTTAAAATGAGTCAAACAAATGATGCTGCCTCGTGCTCTGACATGGAGTCTGGGAAAAGAGAGAGGAAACTCACTGAAAAGGCTCTGGTGAATAAACTTGAAAGACTGCAAAATGAACGCAAACATGCTGTTGATAAAATTAAAAGCTTGATACCAAGAATGAAAGAGCTCATGAAACAAAGGGAAAATGTGTCTCAGGTGAAACAATGTTTGGGGAATTTAAACACACTATGTGAAAATGCCACAACCGCACACAATCAACTGTTGCCTCTATTCCCTGAGGATGAACTCATTAAACAAAAGGAATGGTTTTCAAGCATCATGAATTACAGCAATACATTTCAAAAGGACATTCAAAAATGGATTGTTGAAACTGGACAAAATATCTCTCAGGAGCAACAGGATTCACCAGAAATTCCATTGCACTCTGTGGAAATGAATGAAGCAAATCAAATTGAGGATGACATTAACCCAAGTGACAGTGTTTCAAATGTTGAAAGCCACAAAACATCTCAGTCACAATGCTCTTCAACTTCTGCACGTTTAAAGGCGGAAGCTGAGCTGGCAGCCTTAACTATGAGGCACAAATTATTAAAGGAAAAGCATGCTTTGGAAGAAGAGGAGCAACGCCTGCGCAAAAGGAGAGAAGAGCTTCAACTGGACACTGAAATTGCAGAAAAAATGGCAAAACTTGAAATTCTTAAGATAAAAAGCACAACAAGTGGAAAAAGGACGTCAAAGGTCTCGGATGGAATGAAATCATATTTGGAAAAGGCACAATCTAAACAGTTACTCAATATCAATGCAGATGAATTCATTCCTAAACAAATTGAAACGAACACAAATACAAATACAACTTCATATGAACAAAACCAAATGCAATTTCATATGAACCCATTCAACACACAAGATTCACATGGACAACTCGGATTTAACACAGTGGATCTGGAAACCAGAAATGACGTGCTTGGCATCATGAGGAAACAAAACGAAATAACAACATTGCTAATGCAATAGCAATGCCTCTCATCTCTACCTAAGAGAGAGATCCCAATTTATGATGGTGATCCATTGAAATATCACACGTTCATTAAAGCTTTTGAGAATGGAGTTGAGAGGAACACAACTAACAGCTGTGATTGTTTATACTTTTTGGAACAACACACAAAAGGTCATGCCAAAGAGCTCGTAAGAAGCTGTCAACACATAAATACAGAACGAGGATATGCAAAAGCAAAAGCTTTATTGAAGGAGCAGTTGGGGAACGAACAAAAGGTCGCCTCTGCTTCCTGTAAAGCAACACTGCTTCCTTCTCCGTGGCCACTGACACGAGGCAATCATCCACATAAAAGCAATGCAATAGTTTATCCACTGTTTCCTCACTGTAGCGATGCCCGTAGTCCTCTGCACACCTTCTGAGAGCGAAATTGGCACAACTGGGAGATGATGTCGCCCCAAACAAATGCACCTTCATCCGATGCTCAGTGGGTAGTTGCTTCAAATCCCCCTTTGGCCACCAGAGGAATCTGAGGAGGTCTCTGTCATCAGGAGGGACGTGTACCTGATGGAACATGGATTCGATGTCAGCCATGATCACAATTGGTTCCCTCCTAAATCGGGTCACCACTCCAATCAGAGAGCTGCTAAGATCAGGGCCCTGCAGAAGTTGAGCATTCAGTGATGTTCCTTGATATCTTGCTCCACAGTCAAACACAACTCTGATCTTTCGTTTGGTGGGATGGTAAACTCCGTGGTGTGGTATGTACCATACTTTTCCATCGCCACGGTCCAGCTCCTCTTCGGGCACCTTCTCAGCATAGCCTTTAGCCAGAATGTCATTTATAAACATGCTGTATTCAGTGTGAAACATTAAGTCCTTCTAAAACCTTCTTTTCAAACACAACAAGCGCTGCTCAACGATTCTCTTATTATTTGGCATGCTGATGTCAATGTTCCTTAAAGGTAACGCAATCTGGTAATGCCCCTCCACCTGTTTTACTGAGCTGGTGACAAACTCCAGGAACCTTTGATCCTCTCTTGAAATTGCAGGTTGCTCATCGATGCTGCTTTCGGGGAAGTCATTCTTAAACTGTTGCTGCCAAAGGTCATTCAGGTTCACAACTGAAACTCAGTTACAGTTGACAGTTATTTGTGGATGCTCCCAGTTAACGGTCTCTCTACTGTTTCCTGTCAGTGGACCATTAACAGTCCAGCCCAGCAAGGTTCGGATAGCATATGGTCCATCATTCACACTACACACCACTTCCAGTGGTTCCAGTGCTTTAGGAACATTGGTTCCTATAAGTAGCTCTATTCCTGCTTCAATCTGAGGTAAGTGAATGTGTTTCAGATATGACCATTGTTTAATATCTCTTTCAGTAGGGATATTTCCTCTGTGCACAGGCATGGACTCTTGTGTGTAAGCTCTTGGCAGCTCGAGAAAATTGTCCCCCTCCAGTGCTGCAACCTCCAGTCCTGACACGATGTTACTGCTTACAACTTTCTCCTGGCCCATAGTTCGAAGGAGAATGCGCCCTTTCCTCCCTGTGAGGTGGAGCTTTTGCATTAAGCTCTCAGTGCAAAACACTGCAGTACTCCCCTGGTCCAAGAAAGCGTAAGTGATGACAATTTTGGTTCCTTTGTTAGATTTAACCTGGACCGGAACAATTGGCAGTTTGCAGTCCAGGGGCCTCATTTATAAAACTTTGCGTAGAACATTGCCTAGAACATTGCGTCCGCCCAAACCTCAGAATCCACTAACGCAAGAAAAAATTCAGATTTATAAAACCGTGCGATACACACCTGTACGCAGTTTTCTCTTTATAAATACCCACCTGCGGTGAATTGTGCGGCCGTGTACTCCTTCCAGTGTCCGCCCACTACTCCTCATAGTGTCGTCCCACAATCAACCATAAATGGGCAATGCTAAATAGGTCATGAATATGCCAAAGTTGTTAAGGAGCCTTTGTTGACTATCAACGAGGGAAAGACTGAGAGACGCCAGCTGCAAGAAAGCCGAAATTTGCGGAGTGCAAGATCGAGGCTCATCAGTGAGGTTGAGGCTCATCAGTGAGGTTGAGGCTCATCAGTGAGGTTGAGCACCGTAAAGGTGTAGCTACTGTCTGGGGCTCAGTAGAGGATCTGGGCCACATTGTGGAGAACCGCACAAGCTCTAATAATCCGGCACACCTTAATAATAATAGAAATAAACTTTTGTTATATAGCACTTTTCAAAACAAAGTTACAAAGTGCTTTAGAGGACAAAAAGAAAAATGGGAGACAAACTGATGATAAACAAAATGATAAAAACAATTTAAAAACAGTTTAAAAGTTACACAACATTGAGCATTAGGAGCTACATATGAAAGAGTAAAATATGCTTAGCCCCGTAGTTGTATTTTTGTCCCCTCTGTTTAAGCTTTATGTATCTTTATGTATTTATGTATCTATAGACTATGGTCGGGGCGTCCATAGTAGCCCACTGAAACGGAGCGGAGGAGATCGATAGACAGACACGTCGCTTAGTTCGGTTTCTCATCCTGCTTGCTTTTCATGGTGGTAAATACAATTTACAGCACTAATTCCATTTCCCCCGTTGGAGAGAGAGAGGTTAGAGGGAGAGAGAGAGAGAGAGAGAGAGGCAAGCCGCAAACTGCTGTTTCTACTCCTCCGCCTGCTGATTTTGACAGAATCGGTATCGTTCATAAATTCTCTCAGTGCTTCGTTCTTATGTGAGTCTCTGATTAATAAATGTATTCTTTGATTTTGAACAGTAGCATTATGTTGTTGTTATTTAGCCTTTCTGAGGCTATTGCATGGTTAGATCAATAAGTTTTATTTCACTTCATCCTGGCGCCGCCCGGTAAAATAATGAATAAAATAAGAGTTAAGAGAATGCCTTTTATAAAAATAGGTTTTAAGTAGTGACTTAACAGATACAACAGACCACAAACCCTGTGAAAGCACACTTATAAAACTATGTTTTTAAGAGGACTGAGCTTTATTTTGTGATCTTTCTATCGGGCGTCGCTGATTCCCGTGTCTGAAAAACTTTGTGGTAAACTCTACGCATGGGTGAAAGGATGCGTAGATGTGCGCACATTTTACCGCATAGAATTTTTCTATAAATCCGGACGTTTGCGGTAAAATATGCGTACGCACATTTCACGCCCCTTAACGCCACTTTTTTGTGCGCAGCAACCTTTATAAATGAGGCCCCAGGTCTCTTTGTGTTCCAAAGGTGGATTTTCTCTTATGAAGTGGATGAGTAATAGGCCTGGAGTGCTGGAAGCCATCCCAGAGAATCACAGAGCAAAAGGCACTGAAGGGTTGGACGTGGAGCTGGACTCGCTACCTGTAGAGAGAGTGCTGGGTGTGGAATGGAGCATCAGACTCCTTCAAGTTCAAGATTGGACCCTGGAGTTGCTGGCCGGCCCCTCTTGGAAACTATTGTTCCTCTTATCAAAAACCAACTGCGTCATTTTGGACGTTGGCCATAGCAGTGGTGGCTGGTGCATTTTTCTCCAGGGGGGCTTTACCAAAAATCAAACATGTACTAAGGTATCATCAGCGTATTTAAATAAATGAAAAGGCCTTTATTTGTATTTGCTGAGCTGAATGAACATTTGTTGTAATGAAACGTGCTTAAGGTAAGTTAAGGTACTTCAATTAGTGCAAATTCTTCATAATAATTATCTTTTATACTACAATATGTAATGGTGAAAGACTAAAGTAACTGAAAAGTGCCTCGATAAGTGCAACAGAAATCTGACAACACAAAACCCTGAGACAATGGCAGAAAATTATGAACACAGTAAGACCTAATAGAAAATAACATTTAAGAAAAAAATTAATTAATATGGTATTACATTTGAAATACCCAGTGCCATCAAAACGCTGAGTGAACTGGCTCAAAGCCATATGACTTTTCCACCTTGTGGCTTAAACTTTTTGTACATGAATGTTGCCCTTCTCTCCTTGAGAGATGCACATTTCTCAATGACTCTATGGCGCCACAGAACCTGACAGTTTATTATTTTAGACAGGATGTGCCTGTTTCCAGATCCCTGTCCTGTAGCCTTCATCAAGCTGAGCAGCTGTGTTTACCTTCCCAAACATTTGCTTTTGTTTTTTCTGATATGTGGTTTAAGTCATTCAAACCTGTCTGAATCCATGCTGGTCTGAGACCTGTCGTTTGAAGGGTGCAGGGAAAGCAAAATAAAGCATTGATCACTACATACTAAATACATAGTTAGCCAAGCCTTCCTACTAAACCAGCTCCTTGAAAACCACCGAGTATATTGTCTCATTCTGGCGCATTTTATGTCAGCTGTAGCAGGAGGCCCTCGCTCTCTGCTGCCACCCAGTGGTTGATTCAGCATTCAGATAAATGCTGTTTGTACATGCGCAGTTCCTATCTCTTGTATTGAGAGGAGCGAACTGCGCATGTACAATTTATAACGAGAGTCAAGGAGCAAAGATCTAGCAGGACAATGTGGAACGATTTTAATCTACATTTTATTGCAGATTATACATTCTACTCACTAACTATATAATATTTGCCTCGCTCATTTAAAAAAATAAAAATAAAATGGAAGTAATGTTTAAAGTCTTATTCAATGAAGTCTAGGATGTGGAGTGGTGGGGCGGCGCCCTAGCGCCCTCTATTGCCGCCACTGGGCCATTGACTGGCATTTCTA
The DNA here is from genome assembly GCA_034670385.1 of Hoplostethus mediterraneus. Classification (NCBI taxonomy): domain Eukaryota; kingdom Metazoa; phylum Chordata; class Actinopteri; order Trachichthyiformes; family Trachichthyidae; genus Hoplostethus; species Hoplostethus mediterraneus. Next base: position 174,180 of record JAXDDW010000114.1, on the reverse strand, counting down.
TCTTCTACTCGCATTTGAGAAACTTAATCCAGCAAAATCGCGGTCCGGAGAGGAGTTAAATGACATTGTGTTTTTAATCCTTATTTAGTGTTGAGTTCTTCTGATTGTGTCTCGCTGTCACTCGACAGACCGTCTGGCTAAACGAGACAGAGCAGTCGAACCGGCCCGGTGTCTACAGCGTTCAAACAGAAACCTGAACACCTTTAAAGAGTTTGTATCAATATCTAAATGTAGATGGAATGTTGTTATCACTCATACAGCAAGGACACGAGGAGATTTAAAAGATGGCTGCGTTGAGGCTGAATCATTTGAGTTTATTTCTTGGTGAACAGGCTGGACCGTCTGTTGAGGAATCCAAGCAGTGAATGTAGTTCCTGGTTGGCATCCTGTTTGGGTGACAGGAATGTGAGCCAGACAAGTGACACCATGTGACTTATTCCTGGGTCAAAACACCACTCGCTACCAATACTGGACCTGAGAGGCAAAGACGAGCTAGTTCAGCACGACTCCACACCACGTATTGCAACTCTCCATGTTTATTTAGGAAGGAAAATGATCAGACAGTTTTGAAACACGCTGCATTGATATGATTCAAATTTGTTCAGATGTTATGTGTTAGAAAATATCAAACAAAGGGGAATCAATAGAAATGATTTGTACAAAAAATAAATTGTTGTAAGTTTGTATTTAAGCGGAGTTTAACCTGCCGAGGCGGCGCTGAATCTCAAATCATGTCTGGATTAAAGAGACCGATGTTAGTCTGGGAACAGGCAGTCAGCAGCCATGCAGCAAACATGGTCGGAGTCTGCACTCTTACTTGCATAAGGTGTGTATGTTTACCATACAAAGCTCTTCTATCACTTTAAGACCAAGTAGAATTTAAAGAGACAGTTCAGATTTCACACAGTTCATGTTCATGGTCAAGCCAAATGCCTTCATTGACACGAACAGCAAAAATGTAGTATTTATAGGAAAATAATAATAGGGGAATAATAAGGAAAATAATTCAGTAGTGAATGAATTCTTATAAATGTGCAGATACATCTGATTTATAAAGTAAAAAAGTGAATTATTCAGCAGTGCAAGGTTTGATGTATTAAAATGTCAGTAGTTATAGGAAGGCTCCGGGATTAGAACCAGGATCTTTGGTATTTCTGTATCTGTGGGTTAGCCAAACTCCCAGGATCTGGAACAAACAAAAGAAATTCAGCAAGTCAGTGTAGGTCCTCACGTTCAGAAAGTGAAAGGTAAACTCTGAATGATCTCTGGATAACAATTTACAATAAACTGCATCCCAGTACAAGCTGTAACTGCTTCCATCTACAAGCCCACCAGCAATGTGTCACAACAACATCCACATTTAAAACATGTTTGAGTTGTTGCCAGGGCGTTTTACTCACCTCTGTAAAACTGAAGAAGAGTCCAATACCACCCACAAACTGCAGCACCGCCCCAGCATCCTTCTGGATGGTTTCTGAACAGGTCTTACAAGGCGGCTGGTGAAGACAGCTCTAGAGGAAACACGGGAGGAAACTTGACAACTGCAATGTCAGAGTGCAAGTTGCTGCTGAGGGAAACCAACCAACCAACGAGTTACTTACAGCGGCACATGTGCCATTGTAGTCCACATGAGAGAAGCCACAACAGTTTAGAGACTTCTCCACATCCCTCTGGGTGTCCATCGACTTGTTCCATCCGATCTCCAGAAGGTGGTCCTACGGAGGAAAAACAGAATACAGACATTTAGTAAAACCGTATTTCACCACCACTTTAAGTATAAAATATGTTATGAAAAATGTTGCATGCAGATTTCATTTCAGTGGGATAAGACAGCAAAACATGAATAACCATGGTTCATGCAACTAACTTTAAATTGGGTAAAACCTATAGAAGATCGATATTCACTGAACAAATGTGAGAGTCTCCAACTAGCAACCTTAAAGCTGCAGTAACATCTTATTATTGAAATAATTATCATGTACAGATCAAGAATACATACCCGTTGGTCTTTATTCAGAGTCAGACAAGCACATGACACGGAGAACTGCACGACAAACACCATGAACAGGATTATCATGTACTGGGTCCCGTTAAGGAAGTTCCCATGGATTAATCATGCTGAAAACATCCTGAAACACGACTCTCGCTGCTACAAGACCCGCCACAATAAAAGCTGCACGTTGGTTCGTTGGTGCTTTCATATGTGCATAACACTTTTTGCAGAGAAATATGGGCTCTTTAAGGCCACGTTCACATGAGCATTTGTGATACATCAAAAAACAGACAATATTTGAATGAGACCTATGGTTTAAGAGTTGAAACTAGTTGAACCTTTAACAGAGTGGAGGTAAACGACATTTGTACAGAGACGGTGAATTTCCTGGGGTATTGAAGGGACATCAACTCAGCGAGCGCTCAAACTGGCCTTGCAGGTTTATTCTTACAGCACAACCTAGGTGGTTTCAACACATACCAGTCCATGAATGTGACTGTTTCCATGTGTCCCATGTTACTGCTGCCTAATGCTTAATATCTACTAGGATCTAGATCTCAACCGTGATACATGATATCTAAAATTTGACTTGGCTCTCAGCAACGCCTGCCTGATTTTTTTTTTTTTTAACCCATGAGGAGTGGATTTTTTTTAAAGTCGACATAGAGTCACTCGCTCCAGTCATGCACCTAGAAAGCACTATTTATCTCTGTGCTCCTACAAACAAACACAAACATGATGAAGGATACAAAGAAGAGCAGGACCTGGTGGTGCTTCAGGGCACCGCAGAGCCCCACGAAGGCCACCAAGAACAAGAAGATGCCCACGCCAATGACCCCGGCCACCAACCTGATGCTGGAGACCATGTCAAACCATTTCCCCCAGGCTGCCACTCCAATCAGCAGCAGACTCACTATCTGAGGGCCAAAAACAATGTTAGCTGATGAGAGAAGTCTACCGAGGAAGGAAGCACTCTCAATGGCCCCTTTCATGCCAATACAGCCCCATGTCTGACATTTGGCATGACTGGTTCATGGGAAAATGAAAGAAAAATGCATGAACAAATTAGTTGTAGAACCACGTTAATCTAGGATACCACAAGCTAACCATTGTTATTGTAACATTTATAGGCTCCAATTTGAATTGTAAAAAAAAAATTGTGGGAATGAAGTGTTAATTCATTTGGACAACAAGCTGTTTTGTGCGCAAGACGTATTTTAAATGTGTACTCACTACATAAAAAGTGTGACAATAGATATAAAACCTGCGCAAGTACTAGTTTGTTTTAGAGCCAGTGCAACAGTACAGATCTCTTTTCAGAGACGTGGTGTTGGAGAACCTGTCGACCAGGGGTCCTCAGGGTCCAGAGTGTGTTTGCTGCGTTCACCTGGTGCCTCAGGTCTAAACCAGTCCCGGATCAGACCGCTAGAATGAAAACTACCTTTCAGGATGGAAAACCAGATCGTGCGCGTGCCCTCGATAAAGTAAATTGTGGCCTCGAAGACAGTTTTTTTTCTCTCCTGCTGTCACTCCCGGTGTGCTTCTGAACAGGTGTTCATTAAGTTGTTCACACAAAATAATGCACGAGGCACACAATACCACCTCGCGCCCTCGATATATCAAATTCTGCCATTCTAAACAGTATTAATTCTCTCCCGCGGCTCCGTAGTAAAGCGCTTCTCTAACACAAAGGTGACACGGTGCTCTGCGCGAGGCCAGGACATACACCTGTTACCTTCCTCCAGCAGCTGCTAGAGAAACGCCTCGTCGACACATGGCAGCGACACGGAGAAACCTACTTACAACGTAAAGAACATTGAGAGCGCAGAGGGAGTTCTTGGTGCAAACGAACCCGCCGCAAACCATCGCTGCCGTCGGAATAGTCCTCACGCGCACAGACGGTTTCTATTCCCCCGGTTGATCTGAAGAGAGACGCATTTCTTTATCACGCTACGTAGTCAGGTGTCTGCTGCAACTGCGACACGTAACAGGTAGGGACAGACCACCGAGCCACTTCCGGAGGAGATGGTGTACGCCGATTGGTCAGTTGCAAAGTGAAACGTTGGTCCTGTATAACTGAAAACTGGGACTCACACACACACACACACACACACACACACTGTAGTTTAATTTACTTATATCTTGAGATCAAAATGTATCGGAAAAACTCAACACTTCCGTGGATCTGACTACTGTTACTGCTAACTGTTATTATGTCTTATATTTCCCCAGTGTATATATTTGTGATAATGTTATCATTTAGAAGATAAACATAATTTCGAGCTGCTGTCTTCAAATTTTAAATCATTGGGATATAAATCAACCAACCCCCTAACTGTGCATGGTGGTATCGTCCGAATGAGGTTTTAACCTGCTCTCCGTTCAGTTATTTATCAGAGTTAATGGACCCAACTCGACCCAAAAGAGTTGACTTTGGTTTGGGTCGTGCTCCGGTCAAAAAATACTGACGGGGAGAAAAAACGTATCAGCGTCTTCTCATCGGTGCATTGTTTCTTTCTGAAGTAATGTCTTGTTGTGGCAGGTAAACCTCCCATAAAGCAACGTGGCTTGGGCTTTGGGTTGGGCTGCCTTTTCATCCCCTAGTCAGACAGCACTGTCTCCTCCTCCCCTCTGAGTCAACCCAGCAGCAGACTGTCCAGCCCCACCGGACGGACTGGACGCTCCTAAACCCCCCCATCAAAACAGACCTGTTCCCTCCTCAGTATGATCTGATCTTCAGGGGTCAGTTTTGCAAAACTTTGACTCTGGACCAGAATTATATATAATTAAGATTTTTTTTTATATTATACAGATTTTCTAGCCCCCCCCCCCCCCCCCCCCCTTTTTTTTTTTTTTTTTTTTTTTTTTACATCCCTGGATCCAACTGATCTCGCTGATTATGAGTCAGGGGAAAAAAATCAGATAGCATCATTCTGATCTGAAGAGCCAGATCACAGTCTAGATTTGAAGTCTTACATAGACCTCCATCACGCCATCTGTTAGTCCAAAAGACAAGTTTTGTATCAGCTGTCAGGATGAGAAAGAGGAAGGAAGACTCCTTGTCTCTCAGTTTAGATCATCTTCTACCCTAGAGTGACATACACACACACACACACACACACACACACACACACACACACACACATACAATCTTTGTAGAATAACTGTATTGGTAGTGCTCCTTTATTAGAGTGACAGGAGAGCTGGTATACATTATTTGATTCCAGCTTTATATCGAGAAAGAGGCTTGACTCTGGTAAACCACCAGGTAGCCACACTACTCAATAGTATTGTAGTCTACAGGAAACAGACAGGGTGGTAGAGAGGTTATCCACTGTGGTATATCAATACAGAAGTAACAGAATGATATAGCTCCTGTAAATGGGTAAATGTGACAGCTATTATTAGAGGCAAGGCACCAATCAGCGTATAACTGTAAAATCAAAGGAACACAATAACCACAACAGAACCACCAGATAGAACAAAGGGAAAACTTTCACTGTTGGCTCTGTCAAAATGTTTATTTCAATTTTCACATTTCATATAAATAATAATAACACCTGTGATGGACTGGCGACCCCCCCCCCCCCCAAGCAGGAAGAGAAAATAAGGAATGATTTAATAATAACTACATACGTCAAAAAGAATCTACTGTCTGTGTCGCAAGGCATTCTGTCAAAAAGCAGAAGTACCAACAGGAACAAGACAGAAGATAGTCCACTAGACTCTCAGTATGCGTGGTGCCAGCCTCTAAAACCATTATAGCAGTTGTTGTCTGAGTTATTGTTCCTGTCTTCGCTGAGTAAAGTAAATTCTGTTAGTGATACATGAAGAATGGCGGAGGAGCTGTTATACACAACAGTCGTTTTCAGGTCCGATGGTCTTCCCTCGCAGGGTGAGTCATGTCTTCACTATGGGGCCTTAACCTTATTGTTTGATGGCGTACTTGTGTCGGCCCCGCTAACCACACCGGTGGCACTGTGGTAGATGCTGTGGTTGTACTGGGCAGCTCCCAGATGTAAATGTTTGTCAGTGTATTACAGTGTATGTGTGTTCAGCAAAACCCTCCCAGGAAGTATTACATATTTCCATATGAGAATAACAATCATTTATAATTGAACCCTTTTTTCTCCTGTCTATCTACCTTACATTTCCCCAAAACATTTTGCAAGGCATGACATATGTGACGTTGTCTAACGTTGACTTGTTTTTCACTGTTTATGAAATATAACTCAGTGTTAAACCAGCTTTAAATGAACTGCTGTCCCAGCTAACAAAGACGTCGCAAATAAGACATGGATGTGACAATAGAGTTTGTAGGGCGACAGTTTTCGAGGTATTATTATTTCCAGGCACTATTTCCTGAGACTTCCATTGCGCACACTGAAACACTCAACTCAGGCACAATGAAAACGATAAAAAGTTATTTTTCATACTGTACAAAAATGAATGGCAAGGAAAACGAACCCTGATATCTCTAACCAGCAGGAATAATAGAAAGGGGAGGGACAAACTAGATGATTGGCACTGGTATTATCCTATTCATTTATGACCTTTGCTGACCTTTATCAATACCACCACACGTCACTGGTGAAGTCATCGTTGAGTCATTGGTATTGATCAACACTATTAACCCCTTACAGATATATTATGGTGATTTTGTGCTGATAATCTGATAATCTGTTTTGATAATCTCCTGTCCTTGTTTCAGAGGGAAATGCTGTGGAACAACCAATCTATGAGGAAGTGAAGTCTCAGAAAGAACCATGGGATGAAAATCCTATCGTATCAGGTTACTGAGGTTTATAATGATGAGTAAGATGAATTATATCTACGTTCAAAAGGTTATTGTAACAGTAATTTGAATGTTTGTCTTGGTAGAAAATGGGAAGACGTCTCCTGTCTGTAGTCCTCTACAGTTGGTGGCAGTAGGTCTGACCATTCTTTGTGTCAGCTTGGTGGTTGCTGTCATCACCCTCAGTATCCACTGTAAGTCTGTATGTACAGCACTGTGTAAAAGTCTTAGGCACATGTTAAACAAAATCCATAAAGCGAACATGCAAAAATAATGAATGAAAAGTTTCCAAATATCAAAAATGTACTATAAAGAGCAGTAATGCAAAACACTAATGCAGCAAACAAAAAATAAACATCTAAGACCAAATTTATAAAAGAAAATATCTAGGGTGCCTACGACTTTAGCACAGTACTGTATGTCTATGTCTATATTTGCTGTAATAAGCAGATTGACAATCATAAGTAAGTGTAAAAGTAATGTTTTCTTCTGTGACCACAGTAAATGCAGTCATCTCTGAGCACGTCACACATTCCAACAACTTGACAACACAAAATCTGCAGCTGTTGACAGAGAAGAGCAACTTGACAACACAAAATCTGCAGCTGTTGACAGAGAAGAGCAACTTGGAGAGACAGACAGGAGAGCTGAGCAGAGAGAGAGACCGTCTCAACTGGACTCTGGGGGTCATCCTTGAATTTGACAAGTTTCCAGTCAGTGAATACTGCTCACAAAAAGGTGAAAACACAACAACAACAAATCACTAGCCAAAATGAAAAAGCTTTGTTTAGCCCAGGTCCGTTTAGGTTTAGCCTCTGATCCTGCTGGTCTGGTACTGGACCGCAGATGTTTAAGCACTTTGTCCTTACCTTTAACCTCTTAATGTAATTGATGTTCATCGCATTGAACGGCATGGCAATAAATTATGATAAAACTCTGATTTTCAAATATTATTCCCTAAATTGCTTCAGATCTCATTTTGTGAGAGATTTTAATTATTATTTGCATTTTATCATTATATAGAATTGTGTATCACGATACTTCAATATCAGTATTTCTTCAGGGTATGATTTTATTGATAATATTGAATTATTGCCCAGTCTCATGTACAGTACATTGTCGTATGTTTGTTTTGTGTTTGTCATCATTCAGCTTTTCTGGTTTGGTCTTTCTGGAAAAATAGATGTTTAAGCTCAATGGGACTGCCTGGTTAAAATAGAGGTTAAACAAAAGAAAAAATAAGATAGAAACATGTAGCCCATACTGGTTTGAAATTATTGTTTGGTGCCTTTTTTACACATGCAGTGTGTAAACCTTGTCTGGAAGGCTGGGAGCTGTTTCAGTCCAGCTGTTACCTGTTTACGGAGGACATCTATTCTTATTACTGGAGGTCCTGGGAGGAAAGTCAAGACTCCTGCAGAAAACTGAATGCAGATTTGGTGGTGATTGGAAGTCAAGAGGAACAGGCAAGACAGATAAGAACGTTTTCATGTTCAAATGAAATGAAACATGAGTCTGCATAGGAGATCCCTGTGATCCACAGTGATGTGATCTTTCTCAGTGTTTGTTCAGCAGCAAGAAAATGATCACTGCTGGAGGAAAGGTGGCATTAAAATAAGACACATGTCCCTCTAAAACACAAAGAGGTGTTGTCCTGATGTTTACAATGAATGCTTTTATTACTTTAACGCTTTTATTATAACTGAGTATGTAAATAACATTTTTAGCACTGTAACCTGCACTCACACCATAACTTTGACTAAAACAGTGACAAATGTGGAACCAAAAGTACAATTATCCCCAAGCACCTTAAAATCTACTTAAAATCACAGAGAAAATGTTGCCTACAATGAAACATTTTCCAATATTTTTACTATTTCTTTTACATTTTATAGGAATTCATCAGTAAGCACATTAAATTCTACAACGATGAAAACCACGGTTATTGGATTGGCTTGAGTGAAAAGGACCGACGATGGCTGTGGGCCGATGGAAGCATCCTCACCGTGAAGTAAGCACCATTTTCTACAGCAACACACACACACACACACACACACACACAGAGAGAGAGAGAGAGAGAGAGAGAGAGAGAGAGAGAATCAGCATCACTTTCACAGTATGACATTCATTTTGACGTTAGTATAATTACAGTAAACAAAAAGATTGCCTTCTCTATGCTGCATTTTACTTTGTGTGTCACACAAACTCAGATTTCGTTGGACATTTGTTGGCATTAAGGGAAATTTCTTATTTCTTATTTCTTACTTTCTTTCTTACTAAATAAGAAGAGGGCACTTAATGAAGCTAAAGCTTTCAGAATTTCATCCAATGGCAGATGGTGGAAGGAGTGAAAGGCCAACATGTTTATCCTCTTCAGTAAAGTGAAAGGAGGCTAGGTAGGAGAGACAGGAAGCAAGGTTCATGGGAAATGTGGTCTTAATTGTCTTAACCCTCCTGTTATGTCTGCCAGGAACACCAACAGGTTAAAATGACCCGCATTGTTTAATCATTCAAAAATAGTTAAATCCAAACATTTTCCTCATAAACATCTTTATCATTATTAAATGAGTCATTTTCCATTTGCGTGTTCATTACACCAATTAAGACCAGCAAGGGTTTCATGCTGAAAATATACAGTCAAATATTTTTCTAGAATAAAGGTTACAAGTGAAATAAAATAAATAAATAAAGGTTACAAGTGTTATGAAATCAAGATTAATAATAAATTAATAATAAATGAAAAGGATGAAAATGAAATTGTAAAGTCATTTAATATGTTCTTTAAAGATTCAGTACAAGACTTAGCTCTAGTATTTTGGAGTAGACAAACTGATATCATACCACCAGATATTAAACACCCCGTTCTATCTCTAACTGAGGTTTCTGATCAGGAAGTATTGAACATTTTAAAATGTCTAAATTATCAACCCATAATGTATCAGAAAACACGACTCAATGGATGGCATCATATTTGAACAATAGACAACAACATTGTACTAGAATTAAAGGAAAAAACTCATTGTGCATTGTCCCTGTTAAATAAACAATACAAAAAAATAAATAGTATTTTTAAACTTTTAAACAGGTCAATTTTGTCACAGCCACCCAGCTTGCATCCTCCTCGACCCCTGTTCCCTAGTATCTCTTTCTCACTGTCTCGGTGTGTGTGTGTGTGTGTGTGTGTGTGTGTGTGTGTGTGTGTGTGTGTGTGTGTGTGTGTGTGTGTAGGTTTGTGGGAGTGTCACATGTACAGGAGTTTGTCCAAGTGACACTGATACAGAGACATATTGACAGTTTCCACAGTACATACTGACTGACATACTATCAACAGTAGACTCCAGTACACACAAAGTTAGGACGCAGCATCAGCGGAGGTAGAGATTGGTTTGGTTTGCCTGTCAGCTCTTCTTTTTCCTCACCAGGTATTGGATGACAGCAGAACTCAGCACCTCTGGTCCTTGTGCTCAGACGATGGGAAGGACAGCTGCTCTGGTCAGCTGGGACAAAGCAAGATGTAGCATGAAGAACCGATGGATCTGTGAAACTAGAAGCTTGATCTGACGGGGAAGCAGTTACCTTACATTAGATCAGTCATTCAGCATTTGAGAAATGGGAGACCTGCTCTGGCAAAATGGTTACTGGTTATATAAGTAAAACTCATTATTGATTAGTATTGAAGTTATTTGGTATGTTGAACCCTTTGTTGAAGTTTGTCTTTGTTAAATAAAGTATCTATACATATATATATATCCATCTGTCTGTCTATCATCACATTTTATTGGCTGTATTCTTTTTTGATGAAAATAAACAGATTGGTTTTTTAAACGGGTACATGGTGTTTTGGGGTGAACCTCATCATTTATATTTTTGCTGAGACGATCAACAGTCTTGACGCTGTAGCAGAACAGTAGAAGAACACGTGTATACATTGTCTTTTCTTCTTAATCATGTTTCCATGTATTAGTGTTTGCTTCGGCAAGTACTCCACCACCCACACATTTTGGATATTGTCACTGCTCCTACAGTTTTTACAGTACAGAGACATATTACCCATTGAAATGTTAAGCTACTCACGCTTTCACTCCCTTGTAAATATCTAAGTGATGCCATTTATAGTTCTTTTCATATTGAGCTATGAATGCCTTTTCACATGCACAATGTATGTGGGAGAACTCTCAGTTGCTGGACCAATATCCTCACATAATGCAAACAGCCCCTCGACTCACCTCTCTGATTGGCTCTCATGTGTTCATAGACTTTGATAGTAGTAGTAGTAAGGTCGAATCCCAATTCTCATTTTCACCCCTGCGGCTTCGGCTTGGCCCTTCGGCTTGGCCCTCGGAACAGAGTCACAAGGGGTAGTGGTAGAAATCTCTCCCTAAGAAATGGGACAACCCTTCAAGACCCTGATTCGTCATCGATGACGTTTACATAAGCAGACGGGACAAGTTTGTTATCGGAGATTACTATGGCAACAATGGTTTTATCACAGTGACATTTGCCGTTCATCTGATGGAGATAGAAAAGCATGGACGCTTGCGATTCCTTCACAATTTATACTTTTCACGATACTAATCAATCAAACAGCTCCTGAGCTGTGGCTGTGGCTCAGGAGGTAGAGCGTAGAGCGGGTCGGACTGCAATCAGAAGATCGTAGGTTCGAGCCCCGGCTCCTCCAGTTCACGTGTCGAAGTGTCCTTGGGTAAGACACTGAACCCCAAATTGCTCCCGATGGTCAGGAAGCACCTTGCATGGTAGCTCACTGCCATCAGCGTGTGAGCATGTGGGTGAATGAGAGGCACACATACATTGTATGTGTGAGTGTGTATTGCATACATTGCGCTTTGGATAAAAGCGCTATATAAATGCAGTCCATTTACCAAACAAGTCATCAAATAAAAAAGACCACTGCTTCATTACCAGTCCACTTCATGACAGAATAGCGTTAGCGGTGCTCTGTAGTCTAGCAAGCCGTCCTAACGTTACCCTGCCAGTCTGCACTGATATTAGAGGAGCCGTAACAAGTGCAGCAACTTCGCTGATGGACTTTAGTTATATTTCGTCATATACCAGCAAAGGGGGAAATGCGACATGGAAATATGTCAACATGCAGAACTGTCATGCACAAATCAGCCTAAAACAATGTTGTAACGTAACTAACTAGCGAAGTAGAGACATCGGCATACTAGTGATTATTTGTTATGCTTGTTATAAAGAAACGGTCTATAATACATTGAAACGACATTAAACTAAGATAATATCACGGTTAGAATATTTTTTAAATCTTTATTAACGAAGAAAATACTACATTTGTGGATCTTCCAGTTGATGTGTGTGCCCCTGAAAAATCTCCGTTCAGGGCAACCGTGACTGAATAAAGCAAAAACAAAACGCTTCACTTTCAATACTCCAGTGTTGTGTAAATGTGTTGCAGAAGGAAGTGTCTTTGTACATGTTGTACATCACCAATGAGCGTCATCACTGTTGTCACTGCAATCTAAATGTTTCAAGGATGTCATAACTGCATTATGGATTCAATATTTGCAAATACTGAAGTAGGAGGAAGGAGAAGCAGCACTGTACAATGCTCAGTCTACCCTTTGAAACCCAGTCAGCAGCCTGCTCTGGTTCGTTGTATTAGATACCGTTAAGGATGGAGGAAGAACTCCATTATTCTACAATAGTTTTTGGAAATCGTGTTGTTCCTACTCCACAAGGTAAGTGTCTTTTTATCAAAATCAAAAAGTTTTTTTTATTTATTTGGAAATCTCTACACAAGGTTAATACTTTTCATTTCTGTTCAGTATTTAACTTCTTTCTAAGGATTTCACAGACAGAATGGAGGCAGTTGCTGCTTCATTTAATCATTTATTTCAGTATCGTACTTGCATGCTATCTCCTTCAGCCGTGTTATCTGTTATCCAGAGAAAGAAAAGGAAGAGACGACCTACACTGTAATAAAACCTAAAGAACACGTGGCTGATGAAAGTATTACTGTACCAAGTGAGTTATACAACCTGGCCAGCACTTTATTTACAACAATATAATACACATCACATCTGCTATACCGCATTCATGGAAGCCCAGAGCACAATCACACTTTATTATTATCATTAGTAGTAGTAGTAGTATTAGTAGTGTAGTACTTTTGACAGTTACAAAGTGCTTTACAAAGGAATGAAGAAAACATTAACGTTGAATAAAATAGTATTGCATTGTGTATTGTGGTGTTAGGGAGCAGGATGTACATCCAAAACCGTTTCAAAGAAATTCAACTACAGAAACAAATTTGTGGTTGTATGGTGGCTTGTTAGGAACAAATCTAACCTGAATGCTGGAAAGATTAGAAGTTCAGGTAATGGACCTATCGTGACATGATGAGATGAATGAGAAGTTGGAAAAGTGTTTCTGTGTTAAAAGTAAAGATGTTGATATATTACTGACGGTAGAAGCTATTAAAGGAATGTAGAAAAATAAATGAACATTGACATGCAACCATAATAACGCTGATTATGAAAGAGTTCATTACATTTGTGACTTATCATGACTAGCAGATGGTGAAGCAACTCGGCACACCCGGCACGTTTGTCTGTCAGCCGCATGTTTGGGAACACTTTGTGTCCTGCTGCTGGCAGCCGTCGCTTCCATCATCTACTGTGAGTCTGAGTTTCACACATCAAGTAAATTCCATTATTTGAATTATTTAAAGCTGCACTAGGCAACGTCACCCCTTGCCCCCCCCCCCCCCCCCCCCCCCCCCATACCTGACACCAGAATTTAATTTGGGCAAATCAGGCAAATGTACAGGGAGAGGATGAGACACTCTTCTCTGCTGCAGCTGCACTCGGTGATTCAGGTGATGATGGGTAGTGCAGCTTTAATATCTCTGTCTTTGGTGTGATATGTAACTTGACAATAAAGAGTGAGTGCTAAAACAATGTTTGCTTCTCTGACCACAAAAAATGCACCTGCCAACTTAATAATTGATTGACTGATTGACTGATTGATTGATTAATTGATTGATTGATGGATGTGCCTTCTCTCCCTGTCACCGTAGCAAATTCAGTCATTTCTGAGCATACAGCAAACATCAACAACCTCACAGCACAATATCTGCAGCTGCTGACAGAGAAGAGCAACTTGGAGAGACAGGCAGGAGAGCTGAGCAGAGAGAGAGACCGTCTCAACTGGACTCTGGGGGTCATCCTTGAATTTGACAACTTTCCAGTCAGGAAATACTGCTCACAAAAAGGTGAGTGGTTTTCTATGTGGCCCTTACAGTATGTGACTGACAAACAGGCATATTTGCTGATAGCTTTAACCAGTTCTCTCTGACCACTAGAGGGAAAAAAGTAAATCCAAAAATACACAAACGTTTTGACTTTTAACTGAAGAAGAGGTTGCAGCGTGGAACCACACTTTGAAGTGTGACGCTGTGTTTGTGTGGTTTATCAGCGAGTCCTAATACATGTAATTCTAATAGTCATGGCCGGACATGCTTTGTTCACGTTGGCAGCCACGATTCAGTTTGGCTCATTCTGAACACTTTAGCTCAGGTTGCAGAAAGAACAGCAGCCTCTTCCTGTTTTGTGCTGTAAAGCACTCCAGCAGATTTCCTGCCTGATCCGACTTGGTGGCACACAATGTAAAATGCAATATAGAGGCTGACAAACTTATGAGTGATCGGTCGCATTTGTTTATGGTGAGGTCTCAGAATTATAAAGTTGTATTGATGTTAACATGCTACCTAGCAAGTAATGTATATGCATGCTCACTTGTTCTCTTTGTGTCCTGCTGTGCCAGGATGGGTAGTGAAACTCTTTAAGTTGACAATATGTCTCTCTGCCACGTTCACCAAGCTGCAATTCAACTGACTCTGATTCTAATAGTGGCACAGTGCTTGCACTGCTGCCTCACAGCAAGAAGGACCTGGGTGGTCCTGGGTCCTGCATGTGTGTGTTGTGTTTGGCAGTCACTTCCCCTTGCGTGTGTTAGTGCATGTGTGCACCCACAAGGCCAATAAATGAATCTTCTTCTTCTTATAAAATCTTGTTTCATTGCTCTTTTGATGTAAGCAGAGTGTAAACCTTGTCGGGATGGCTGGATTCTGTTCCAGCAGAGCTGCTACCTGTTTTCCACTGATCAACATCGTTGGAAGAGATGGGAAAGAAGCCGAGAGTACTGCCAAGAGGTGGCGGCAGATTTGGTTGTGATTGGAAGTCAACAAGAACAGGTGACTTGTTAAAAAACAAACGTGCAGTAAGTAAGTGAAAACCATTTACAGTATGACATTCTTTCATTTCCAAAATGAACGTCAATTCATTTCTCACTTCCTGGAAAGTAAACTTTTTGGCGGTATGAGGTTTTCATGTTTGCCTTCAACTGTAAAAGTGTCCAAGATCTTCATTGTCAGCCACTGTATTCTGTGATTTCCAGGAATTCATCTTTAATCACACTGAATACTACTATGATGAATATCATGGCTTTTGGATCGGTTTGAGTCAGACTGCTTCAAACAACTGGCTCTGGGTTGATGGAAGTAATCAAACTCTGAGGTAAGAAAGGCTTTATATTCTAAAACACTCAAGTTATTTCTAAATATCACTGATTTAAAACATCACATCAGCAGAGGCAAAAAGTGTCTTTTAAATCATTTACTAAAACACATTTTTACAGACACCTTTATAGAATTTATTCTTCTACACCCTGTTTTATTTATGTCTGGTCTTTTTAAAATGTAGTGTACTGTTATTGAAGACAATATTCACTGTATATTCATGGCTGCTGATGTTCTGTGTTTCAAGGTACTGGATGATGGAGTCTTCAGGTACTGGTCGTTGTACACTAACTATCCCACGGAGCAATCCTTTGGCCAGCTGGAAGAAAGCTGATTGTTACATGAATAACAAATGGATCTGTGAGAGTAAAGTCTTAGTTAGCTAGCACCATGTTTGTTCTCTGAATGTTTCTGCCCTAAATTTGAGGTCCCAATATACCCGACTATCAACCTTGTTACCATTGAGTTCAACTGAAGTACGGGGTCACAGTATAGCCGCCTATCGATGTAATTACCAGTGACAATACCCAGCTACCATTTGCTCATACTGGAAAGAAAAAAAAAAAGTGAAATATGTGGGTATTCAGTATTCTCACCTCCTCCACTATCACTGCTCACTTCCTCCATCCGTATGTTAGAGGAAGTCACCGCTTCGGTAGGAACTGTTGCATTGGCTCATGTTTCCAGTATTACCTCATGTGGCAAGATGTTTTCTCTATAGACTTTATAATCCCTTTGGGTTTCTTAAGCTCCTTGTTGTTTAAGTTTCCTTGCCATTTCTTCTCCTTTATCAAATTGTATTATTTTATCAATTCACTTCTAGAATGTAAAATGTCAATAAAAACCATTTCACATTCAGCAACAGCATCTTAAGTCAATTTGTCAGACATTGTATTCTGTTGTAAACAGTCTTGAGAAAAACTGCTAGCACACATTAGTTGACCAGATTTAAAGGGCCAGATAAATAACTATAATTTTAGTTTCATGGTGACACAAAGATGACCAGATCTCTCAACATCTTTTACCAGTTGCTAATGATTAACAACCATGAAATGGCAACAGCAGCACTGTATGGTGGTTTCACCCTCATCTCTTTTCTCCCAAAACAGCTGATAGCTCAAGGAGAAATGCTACCCATTTCAGGTATAGAAAAGCAATATCCCAGAATGCATTGGGCAGAAGGCAGGCAAACGTGCTGGACAGGTCGCAAGTCAATCCGTCAGTTTGATTAATATTTGTGAAAATAACTGTACGAAAAGTGCAGCAGTCTTGACATATCTGATGAAATCTCAATTGCTTTTCACGTCGTACACGCCTGAGTATATAAAATGTCTGAGTATATAAAGCGTCAGAGTATATAAAACATCCGAGTATATAAAGCGTCTGAGTATATAGAACAAGCTACTAAACTGTTTTTTCCAGCAAGCTCCTATATCCTCCTGGGAACCGAAGAAAAAAACTGTCTTCCAATTTCTATTTTTTTGTGATTTCCTACCAATCTAAGGTTAAATAAACATCTTACAATTTAGACTTTTTGAAATGTATTTTTATTTTTAATTTTACAACATGTCCACTGTGGTGGACCATGGGACCATTTTAGTATGAAAAAACAGCCAAACTTAAAAAATCAAAAAACAAACATATTATGGCTGCAGAGTGATATTGGACCTGGAATACATTCACCATGAAAAAACAAACAAACAGAACACTTCAAATCCTAAACTGATTGAGAGGATTGTTCATTCTTCTTTATTTCTTCCTTTGCATGTTTCGTTTTTAACGGTGATACTCCTGGAAGCAGTTTCTCCTTTTGGTAATGCAGAGAAACATCTTGCATTTTGTACACCTAATGTACGTCTTGCCTTTGCAGCCCCTGTTTCTGCACCTTTCTGCATGTTTGATATCAACCATTTCTGGCATGTGTGTGGCACCTAGTCTGCACACAGATGGCTCTGGTTGTGGGATCCTCATTTTGGTTGGTGGCTCATACTCTTCTTCACTGTTTTCATTGCGGTCATCAGGTTCTGGACTTTCCAACAACTCTTCAGCCAGGTGCAATTTGAAGTCCAGGTACTGTTGGGTGTTCTTTGCTGGTTGATTGAGCATTTTTCTGTCAGACTTGTATTGGATCCAGGAGTTTGTGATGGCAACATCAAAGAAGTGGGTAATCACCCGTGATGTCCATTTCTTAGTCCTGCTTGACATGCAATAAAAGCTTAGCATGCGGTCACATAGGTCCACGCCACCCATGTTGTCATTGTACTGTCTGACCACTGCTGGTCTTCTCACCTGGACCTGGACTTTTTCTTTATTTGACCATCTGGTGCAGATATCTTCAGGATCCTTCCCATGTACTGTGGAAGCCATCAGCACTGGTTTGTTGTCGAACCATTTTGTGGTTGGTGTTCAGGACTCTTTCTGACCACAGACACTGATGCTCCTCTCCCCTCTTTTTTCAACTGCTTGTCTTCTGGCAGCTTGCATGGCTTTGCATATAAGCATATTTTTCATCTACATAATTTCAGTGAGCTTTAACTGTGGTTCAGTTCTCTGGATAACTACACAAACAAGACGGTTAACTGGACATGTTTGAGATCATGTGTAAAACTCAGCATTTTGGAAAGATGTGTATTTCTTATACCTCATATATCCAACTGGGTAAATATGTGGAGTCCAATACGAACTCATTGAGAATGGATCGCACACACAGCTTGATGTGGCTTCATTTGCAGGTTAAGTTTATAACTCCATTGAACTTCCCTATAAATTAACCTATCTGGAAGTATCTTACCTGCACTTCCAGATTGGATGTCCTTATTATAAATAACATGGTACATAGGTCAGTTATTAAGCAACCACTTTCCTTGCAATGACAACGACCTTAATACGACAGACACCCTCAGAGTTGTTCCTTGATACAAAGGCTGCAATGAATTCTCGGCATTTCATGTTTATTTGCTTAGTTTGCATTGCTAAATAAACACTTCCTAAAAGGTATTATGATAAGAAAGTGATCAATAAAAACATCCTGCTCCGATGGACCATGTATCTGTCAAATCATGTGCATCTTTAAGCACATGGTTGACAGATACCCATAGATGCCCTTCCCACAGTGCAACGTGTTGAGGAAGGCTGAAGGTCAAACACATCTCATGTTGTGTACAAGCAATAAAAAGATTACATCACCATCACATGACCCAACGGCCCTGATTGTCTCAGTCACTTGGTTGCAACAGGCTATGATAAATACAACAGCTTAGTATTGAATCATGTTTTAAAAATCAATGTTCCATCAAACAGTGAGCTTGTTCACTAAGGATCAGTGTCATTAAAGATGTCATCCAACCAATGGGGGAACATGAAGACCTGATCCAGAGGCCAGGAAGAGCAGAACACTGCCATCATGTCCAGGACGACCATGTAGCGATTCTAATGTTTGGACTTCTTCTTCTTCTTCTTCAGAGGAGGAGGAAGTGCCTCGTCGTCACCGCCACTCCGTTTGTTCTCTTTACACTTTTTCCTTTTCTGCTTTACTATCGATTCCGCCACTTCTGCTTCACCCATAATCACTGCATCTTTTTCCTTTTGGATTAGTTCTGATTGGCTGCTTGCTGCATCATTACCTTCTTCTTCTTCTGCGGGTTCTCTGTGGTGTTTGGTCTTCTTCTTCTTCCTCTTTGTGTCAGTCTGTTGCTTTGAGGAAGCCTCTGCAGTCCCTTGTGAACTCTTGTCCTCTGCAGTTGCCTCACGTTCCTCTCTGTTCTCATCTGCAATCTTTTCCCTCCTTTTATGTTTCCTCCTCGTTAGTTGAGAATGGTCTGGCCCGTCATTTTCTACAGGGCTTAGTTGCTCAGTGGGAAATCCAACGGTTATTCCCTCACTGGCCTCATGAGAAATTTCCTTCTTCTTCTTTTTCTTCTTCTTGGTTCCAGTATCCATGTCAGGGCTTTCAGAGACTGCATCACCATTTAACCCATTTTCACAAATGTCCCCAGATTTCTTTTTCATCTTTTTGCTCTGGGTTGCCTCGGTTGTCGTCTCCTGCCTCTCGGGGCTCTGGGCAGCTGACTGGGGAGTTGGTGGAACACAAACTGGGGAGGCCGATTGGCTCTTTTTCCCATACTTGGCCATGAATTCAGCCTCCTGCTGCTCCAGCCGGGCTAACTTGGCGCTCATGGTCAAGCCATGTCTGGCTCCTCTGGAGGAAAACAAAATATACATCATGAGATCCTTAACTAGTTAGAAAAATTAACCGTGGGTTTTTAGGGGCGGATGATGATGTTGTTCATTTGTTTCTTTTGAATTATAGTGAGAGCTTCCATCAGTGTTTTAACTGCTTACTTGTGAGCAGTGCGTCCTCCACAAACCTTCATAAGATCAGCGTCTGAAAGCCTGTTGAACAATAAATGTTATTAGTATTGTACTTCTAAAAGCAGAGTTAAAGTGCTTTACCAACAATAACAAAGACAATGAGATAAATTTTATCTCTGAGGAAGCCACGCTCTTATTCTTACTCTTATTTTTCATTGTTAAAACAATGAAAAATAAGAGTCCCAGAATGAGAGAGAAGAACTGAAAGCAAATCCCAAAGTAGTTGTACTTGTGAAAACAGGTCTTACTTGGTGGTGCTGGAGAGGTCCAGGTTCTGGTCCTCATCATCTGAGCTGCTACTGTCGTCTGATTGGGAAGACTTTGGCTCCGGCTGCTCCTGACCTGACAGAAGTGTGGCTGACTGAAAGGAGAACATAGGAAAACCAGTTCAGGTCAGAACAACTTCAATTGTTGAGTACAATAAATGTACAGGAATTTGTCCGGTTCGCATTAGTTCAGAAACAGGAGAGTTTAGCTCAGTTTGTTTGGGCAGGTGAGAACAACGCCATTCAAACCAAACAACCAACTGAGACGCCAGAAAAACAAATAAGCAACGTATAATAATAAGTGTACCTTGACGAAGCATCCATACAGCTTGGCTTTAGCCAGTGTGGCTTTGGTTGGTTTTTTATTGGAGATCATCCCCTCCTCATCTTCCTCCACGGTTTTCCTCACCTTAACACCATTCTGGATCAGACAGACGAGACAACACTTATGTGGTCCTGTTCTAAATGATTAGAATCAAGTCCATACTCAAGATGTTGTCAGTGTATGGCAGGTGCTTAACAGGGATGCAAACAACAGGGGCCTGCTTCCCCAGAGAGATTTTGAAAGATTTGTTTTGAACTAACTTTTTACGTCAAATTTATGTCACCAAAGGAACTCAGCTAATCTACAGCCATACTCGGGGGTGGGGGGGGGGGGGGGGGGAGTCATAGCAGAATGTGACACCGAGGGAGAAACACAATTCAGTTCTCTATTCTGTCAGAATGAGTTTCCCTGGTCACAAGATGGCCGATGGTATTTGTAAACATTTAACAAGTTAAATATAACAAGTGTTTATTTCCTTATTGAGATACAAAAAAACATTTCTCATTAACTATCGGGATCCAAACAGCAAGTTTGCATCTGTGGCTGTTAAGAAGTGTCCAGTCCACTACTCATGTTGTGATGTGCCAGATAGGATATACCTGGTCAGATTCCACCTGCAGACTGGAAGAGGCTTTATTGAAGACATGATCCCACCAGTGGTAGGTGAACTGCTCCCCTTCCTTATGTCCGACCTGATATAGGAAGGAAATGTTTGAGTCTCCATACAACCCTTGATACTGGAGACATAATTTGGACCAAAACAGCATTATGGCACGACAGCGCTCCGATTTCCAGAAGTAGTGAACTCAGAGATACTCACCCCTCCCTTGTCACATTTCACTCTGACTTTGATCGCTTCTGATATCCCATCCTCTTTCCGCCCCAGGCCTTTACCTGTTGGCAGAGTGGTTGTATGAGATGCATGCCGTCAGTCAGTCACAGTGTCGTGGCTGGATTGCTGCATAAACCAAGTGATGCGCCTTACCTTGTTCCCAACCGTGGCGCAGTAGCTGCTGCTCTGCAAATTTCAAGCCACGACTTTTCTCTTGTACAATTTCTGCCATCTGTAAAAAAGGAGAGTTTGCAGACAGTCAGCATGGCCAGTTGTTTTTAATTTTTTTTACATATAACATAGTAGCAGGTCAAGTCTGGACTTTCCTGGATATGAAATTGTATATTTAGCGTCTCAAAGGAAACTCTTCAAAAAACAAAATTGGACTAAAAAGATTGGAAATCGCATCAAAGACTGTTTTTGGCCACTGACACTGTCAACATTACTCCTGGTCTGGCCGATTTAGGCCAGACAAGACCTGGGCCTGCCAAACCGAATCACACCCTTCCTATATGGCATCTGTCAGGTCTCTGTTCATTTGGGTGAATTAAATTAACCACCAGTGCAGTGTGACAAACTTGGCATTCAGAGTCATTTCAGATCATCTTCTTTCGTCTCCCATCAAGTTGTGCCATCTTTCATGGGGGTGCAGGTGAGATTAAATGTGCAGGTGAGACACCAACAAAGTGCTGGTACATTTTAGCTGTGGCTGACAAGTGTTTACTCCACCAGGCATCCATGGTTCAGAGGTCCTTTTATATTTGACACATATTTTTGATTGGTAAAAAAGCTACAGTGGCTGGTGAATTTTGTTGTGTGGTGGGAAAGTTAACTGAGTTGTGTCTCTACAGCTAGGACAGCCTGGTCTCGATATTTACGTTTGAAACAAGTTGAACCTCAAACACTTTTGGGTGACACGCTGCTGCTAAATACTAGTTTTTTTTAACTAAATGAGTTATGCACTGATCGATTAGAGGAGAGCTGCCGTTAACAGACGTGACTGTTGGTATCGTTGAGCTCTAGTGCTATTTAGCTCGACGGTATTATCAGAGGACGAAGGGTAGGCGTCTGGACGTAGGCAGTGAGGTAGCCAGGCGAATCTCCTCGCCACCAGCTTAATTAGTTCAAGCAACTTAGTTGAGTTATACTCATTAGGCATAGAACTCGGACCCTTTAATCGGAGAGCTGGACCAAGTAGACACTTCTATCTAACCGTAGAGGAGGATACTTCGGGGATCTAACAGTGCATGTCCAGAGGAGAAACTAACGCTATGTATTCCAGTGCAGTCTCGAGGGTCTACATGATGTTGACAGGGCTGCATTGGTATTAGTTAACGTTAGATACAGTCGAAGCTAAGATGAGATAGCCGTCTGTTAGCTAAGGCTATATGACTGGACGCTAACACAACCACATGAAAATCCACACCAACAAACAAACAGATTTACCTCTTGACGCCTCGTTTCATTAGAATTGTACAACTAAAACTCCCGGGTAGCAGAAACAGCCTCCATGCGGTTTCCACAGAGAGCTGACATGACACCGGAAGTACGTCATTACCCGTTACCATCATCTTCTTCTTCTTCGTGTAAATTCGTAGCAGAGCACACCAACCGTCCGCGTCTAGAGGAAATGCTTCACGGTGGAATATAACCGGAGAGAAAATACTTTTACAAATGTTAAATCACTAGAATCCAATCTAAAGTCCAGCTCTGCCTCAAAACCCAGTCGAGACGTTAATATTATATGTTAATATGAATCAATTTGCTCCTAATCTTAAATCTTTAAATCCTTAAATCTAGACAGCATTTTAAAAAATAGTTTTAATTGGTTTAAAATTGAGTTTCCATCTTGAGCTTACTTTTGGCCTGTCAAACTATCAATAACGTGATTTTCAAAATGCCTCTTCAATTTAACCTGGAAAGACAAAGCTGTGTATTGACTGTTATTGATAGAATGAATGCCAGTAACTTGTTGTGTATGAACCAAGTGACATAATCCAGAAATACTAATACTGATTTAGTGTTTGTTAATTTTTTCTTAGTTGCTTGAAAATGGAAACGGAACTATCTTGCTACACAAAGCAACAACTATGGTCTTATTTGATATTGCAAACTTGTTTAATTTCATATTGCATTTAATTTTATACCTGTAATTTTTAGATAAGGTTACATATTAATCCCAGTGGGAGGTCAGAAATGCAAGGTTTGTGGTGGTACAAAACCCAAAAACACATTTTCAAGGGGAGCCTCATGCCCCCAGACAGCCCTCACATTTCTGGGGAAATGCCCTTTTAAAGATCCTTTTCATGGCATTAGACAGTTCACAGTGAAAAGAGACTAAAACATGGGGAGGCTGTGGGATATCAACAGTAACATGCTAAAGCTGAAAATAAGTGGTGTTAATTCACTTCACATTTTCTTTGCAAAATGCATCATTTTCTTATTTAGAAAATGAGAATGAATGTCACTAAACTGACTGTATGAAATGAAAACCAACTCAACTAGACGGAGAAACAGTGGAATTACTGATTGCCAATCAGACAGTAAATAATAAGAACTCATGTAGAAACGAGGAGGAGGAGGAGCTGAGGCATGTTATGTAGCCTTAGTGGTTATAAACAGCTGCTGTGCTGTTTTATTAACTATTTGAAATTCAGTTTTTCCTAGTTTTCAAATGTCATTGGCAAGACTACTGTCAATATTGCAATTTCCATGTGTTGACTTTAAGGCTTGCTTTAATACATACCTCGTTGAACAACAAACTCTTAGAAGTCACTAGATGGCAATATTTAACACTAGACATTTAAAAGTGACTATAAAATCTAGTCAAATGCATCCCATGTGCACACACATATATGTTCAACAGTGTTTTTAAACTGGCCACATGCAAACCCCTGTGTGAAGTGGCAGGAGAATAGTAAAGGTCTAGATCTACATTCAAAAGAAAAGCTGAGCTGAGGGCGGCCATCTTTTCTGATGTCTATTTGACAGTTGCATTATGCAACCAATGGCAATAGTAGATTCCCTTCATGAGATGCATAATGAAAACCAACTCACTTCTCAAAGACCTCTGACATTACTGTGCCAGACTGAAAATGAGTCTCAGCTTCCCACCATGCTCTAGGAACTCCAAGACAGTAATGGGCCCAAATGAGACATTTTTCTATTCTTTTTAACTCATTTCATATGGCTTCTTTCCTCTAAATGGCTCCAGAATGCCACATTATTATTATTATTGTTGTTGTCGTTGTTCTTACCAGGACCACTAAGAGCCACATCAGAATGAGTCTGCGGCCCACCTTGGCCACCCTAGTGTCGTGGACATGGGGCTGCTAGTTGTCCCCTGTCTGGCCTACAGGAAACTCTTTTATTTTTCCTGCTCTCAGTTTCCGTGCAGCAAGGATGTGTGCTCCACTAGGCCACCATCCATGTGCTGTTTATCTGTGTCAACACTCGGCATGGGAAAACGCCCGTCCTGAAGTAGAAGTTATCATGGCTGGCCTACTGTTGGGGAGGAAGCCACTGTAAGGGCTTTATTACACTATTGTGACCCAGGTCAATAAAGTGTGTGTGCCTCGAGGAGAGAGAGAGCATGAAAATATTCATTAGAAATATCACACTTTGCAAACCACATACACATAAATACTTTCATAACATAGTCTATCTATCTATCTATCTATCTATCTATCTATCTGTCTGTCTGTCTGTCTGTCTGTCTGTCTGTCTGTCTGTCTGTCTATCTATCTATCTATGAACATGTTAGAGTACTGAACTTTTTAGAATATTGTTGCTTTTAATGTTACATTTTTATTAGTGCAGATTTTAGTAGAAAAAAAAAGAAAAGTAGAAAAAAATGAAAATCCCACGTCATCTCGCGCAGGCAACATGCTACTAATTGAAAAAACACAATCTAAATCTGCTTGATATAAATGAGACTGAACGACAACACAAGCCATGTGACCATGGTGGGTAACGAGTTACTCTTAATATACTTTATTAACTTTGTAAAGGAACTAGTTGTTTTTTAAAGAACATTCCCGAACACTGCTGTCTATCCATCAGGTATTACTCCACTGGTCTCATTTTCATCCGCGCGCACACACACAAAAACAAAGACAAAAACAACACTGTGTCCCCCAAAACCTCCTCCTCCTCTTCCTCCCCCTCCTCCTCCTCTCCTCCCCCTCCTCCTCCTCTCGTCCCCCTCCTCCTCCTCTCGTCCCCTAGCTGTCACAGTTTTTCCAGTTGATCTGGCTCCTCTTCAGGACCCTCCCCGTTGGATGCGACTGATTCTCTCTCTCTCTCTCTCTCTCTCTCTCTCTCTCTCTCTCTCTCTCTCTCTCTCTCTCTCTCTCTCTCTCTCTCTCTCTCTATCTCTCGTTACTCTCTGGATGTTGACAGCGCTTTAAGAGTGTTTTTGAGTGCGCGAGCCGTTAACGAGACGCCCTTGCCCCCTCGGTGTTGTCCCCGCAAATCGGTTAATACTGAAACACTGAAGCGACAAATAATCTGGGGATCCTTGGCCGGCAAGGTGAGTTCAACTTTGTGGTTAAAATAAAACGGACGACTGAACTGTTGGAAACTCAAACATTTATTATGACTGGAAAACGTTATTGGGGAACAGGACCGACGGGCTGTGTGATCAGTATGTGAATATATGTTATAGATTGATAGATGATTGTATTGGTTTAGGAATGCGCTGTTATGGGGACTTGTGCAGCATAACACGCAGTCTCCAAAATATAACTGTAATCCAGTAGATTAACAATAAAGTACTATGATGTTCCTATAGGGACGTTAAGCGTGTCTGTGGTATAGTGACTTTATAGTGACTTTATTTCCTATGGTATTACTATAGGATTGGCTATAGTGTACTACATGATGTTTTACTGTGTTTGTCTAGTATCTTTATAGGATTACTACAGTTATTTTAAGGGTTAAGGTCATGGTAACGTTTTAAAGATATTACCTGAGTCACAATGACTGACTGACTGTTGGCGTTGTGGCTGGTGGGCATTAACTTGGAAATGTGCAGATGAAGTCAGTCAGTATCAGATTTACAGGAACACATCTGTCCATATTCTGATGATTAGTTTCTTTGCTCGACTAATGTGAATGCCCCCCCCTCCTCCCCAACACACACACATAAACAATCTATGCATAACTACATTTCATCAACAGTCTAACACGTTGTTATTGTCAGGTCAGGAAGTCACACTTGGTCCATATCAGTGACTGACTAGCAGCCATTAGTTCCACTGTATTCTTGGCGGTCTGTTTCCACATGAAGCTCTTGCTCTGCTTTTCCTGAATGAGTTCCTGGCTCTTCTTCTTCATCCACTATCAGTGAGTGTGACTCAGAGATGCTCCGCTCTTCATGGCAGGCCTCCATTGTAGTTTCACTGCAGAGGAAGTCAGTGGGAGTAGGTCTGTTGTTTCCTCTGTTCGCCTCCTCCTCCTCCTCCTCCTCCTCCTCCTCCTCCTCCTCCTCCTCCTCCTCCTCCTCCTCCTGCTCCTCCTCCGTTGTGTGTTTCATGAAGCAGTTCAGACTTAATCCAACATGTTATTGGACCTTGTGGTCCACATCCTGGTCACAGAGGAGCTCTGACTCATGGCGGTGAAGTGTGGCTGGTACAACCTGGTGGTGTTGGATGATGTGACTCAGCGTCCAGGTCAAGTCTGTCAGGTTTATCACACAAAACGGTGATCAGCACAAATGGATCAGATATGCTTTTACACATTTGTTGTCCGTGTATGGCGGAGGATAATCTGACGTTGAGGACAGGGTTGTTTACAGCCCTCTGATGTGTAAGGGTTGATTAAAGGGGATGTGATGAACTAATGGGCTTAGATAGATAGATCGATAGATCGATAGATAGATAGATAGCCACCACTTCAATAAAGGTGATATCTACTCTTTGATTGATTGCCCAAAATGAAAAACTGATTATGGCTCTTTTTAAAGAGAGCAGGGCAGTCAAGTCGTTGGTTGATAAAAACACTTGATAAACTGGATCATCTTGATCTTCCAAAATGGATATGTAGCATTTCGGAAATAAACTCCTCATTTCTTTGTTTCAGTGTCAATCCAGACATGAAGTCAGTCTGCAGGTTCAGCACTTTTACTTTGTCTTATTGTCTGTAACATGTGAATGAAGGTCTGAGAAGAACCTTGAACCAGCGAACACATTAAAACAACTGTGAGGAAGGAGAGAGATGATTAACCTCCACAGTAAATCTCTACCGCCTGGTCTGGATGCTTCACCTCCCTCTCTCTCTCTCTTTCTCTCTCTAGCTTTCAGTTCTGTCAGTTCTGTGTCATTATTTGACAAGTGACACAAACGTATGCTGTCCTAAATTGGACATACCAAAATGTGTTGGAAATGACAGACAGAAGATGAGACTCATCAAATCTCTTTCTCAGTCATATGAGATGGAATATGAGATATGATATGGAAAAAAGCACATCCCTCTCGTCTGTCCTCCCCCAGCCTGTTTCACTATCAGGGGGATAATGGTGACCCCAACTTGGTCCAGCAGCAAACCCTTCTCTTCTCTGACAGCTGGAGCTCCTGATTTCCCTCGTCTTTGTCTAGTCGACTTACCATCTGTTTGTCCATCTGAGCACTTTTGGGCTCCGGTGAGCGATCGGATCTGTTTTGGTTGGAGATGACGCTGACCAGAGACACAAGAGCAGAGGTAGAAATAGAACGAGTAGAAGTGAGGTAAGCGTAGTTAAGAGTCCCTAACTCTAATTTGATCCTCCGGCGCCGCGACGTTCCTGTTCAACTGTAACACCATGCAGAGCACCAGGACAGTCTGCACATCGTCTCTTGGAAGCCACAACTTCTCCTGACAGGTTTAGACCTGAAGGCCACACACCGTTTGTTACTGAGGTGAGCTCGCGGCTTTAGGGCTGTGTTTGTGTTATCGGCTGATGCATGTCACTAACTGGACTCTAAACTATAGAATGACTTCCCCCCCCGAAGGTACTTGAATGTACTTTAGTGGTAACCTGTGAGTTCACCTGTCCATCAATCAGTGTGTCCTTGGATTTTCTGTTGGTAAAGTTTGCGTTTCTGTAGGTGGCGCTGTTTTCTTTGACTTCCTGTCAAGGTGGCTGTCGCTGCTCATGCTAACAACCCAGTTCTTCTTCTATTTATTCCAAACTAATTGCTGCTGCCGGAAACGTGAACTGCATCACTTCCTGTGCGCCAGATGAATCACTATAGTGTTATATCAGTCAGCCAAGCGGACATTTATTTATATGAAAATGTTGAAAAAAATGAAAAAGTAAATTGCATTAGCATGTTCATCCCACTCCAAGGATAATGTATTCCTTATGAAAGTCAATTAGATTTAAAAAAATCACCTTTGACCGGTCTCCAGACTAAAATAGTCTTGATGAAAAACACCAAAGAGCACAGGACATCCAGAAGAAGGTGACTGAATATTCCTACCACAGGCTTATATAAGCCTTTCAACCCCATGTGCTCTGCAGCCGTGCAAATAATTTGGAGCAGATTCGACTGCAGCGCTCCAACTGGGGGTTTGGGTCGCTTTCTGCACTCACATTGTACAGATTCAATAGGCCCTGGCTCAAATAACCAATCATAAAACCCAGAGGTCTGGAACAGTAGGAGGAGCCAGCAGTGGGTTGATGGAGCGACCACAGACTACTTGTACTGTGGTGAGGGTCTTTCCTGGAGTTGCTTATGTTGGTGGTTGGTTGGTGGTGTTTGGGGTGGAGGGGTGGAGCAGCCATGGAGACGTTGTTCGTTATGATTTCAGGGGCTCTCGCTGGTTTCTCTGTCTATGCAGGAGGACTGGAACCAGCTGAAACTTGAGATGTGGAATTAGAGGAAACGTAGCACCAAGCTGACGGCCCAGAGGGCTTCTCGCTGTTTTACGTCTCCATGATGATGGTTATGGTTATGCTGTTTTTTTTAAGTCACTGCTGGAGTGAAATCCGTCGTGCAGATGGAGTACAGGACGTTTATTTTGTCAGCTATGAGTTTACCATGCATAATGTGAATTCTGCATGTGAAAAACAAATGGCCTTTATGTCATGCTTGGCACCGAGTGCACGTGAACTGCTAGAACTCCATTTGATGTTTTTCTTGAGCCCAGACCCA
Organism: Hoplostethus mediterraneus; assembly: GCA_034670385.1. NCBI lineage: Eukaryota > Metazoa > Chordata > Actinopteri > Trachichthyiformes > Trachichthyidae > Hoplostethus > Hoplostethus mediterraneus. Next base: position 144,906 of record JAXDDW010000114.1, on the reverse strand, counting down.
GATCCATTCCACCAGCTGTGTTAAACTATGACTCTTCTGGTTGTCCATCTTGCATTTTATGAGACGACCTCCTCTTTCAAAAAATGTCCATCTTCCAAGCCACTACTGAAAGACAGAGCTAGGTGCGAACCCTGAGGAAAGGCAGAATGATGGAGTAGCACTATTTGTCAGCATCCCCGTAATTCAAAACAACACGGTTCTGTCTGGGAATAAAAGGTTCTTTGCAAAAAGGGCACCGTGAAGCCCGGAGAGGTTTGCAGTAGGAAAAGGTGGAGGTAGTAGTGCTGCTGTAGGTTTGAGGTTCAAGGACGCGCCTGCCTCTATTCCCATCTCACGTGTGTTTACATGTCAGAGGAAGAGAAGGTTGGGATGCAGACCTGGGTCGACATGCAAGATGTTTCCTATCAACTTCCTATTGTTTGTCCCGGTTCTCATTCCCCTGGCGCTCTGCAGTGATGAGCGATGATGGAGGAGAATGTGGACCTGAGGGAATGTGGGAGACAGGTTGGTTCTCATCAGTTTTTTTGCCCCGTAGGAGAGAAACCACATACAGCAAACTAAAAGACTCAGTTCCTGTAGTTTTATGACAGAGGGAAATTATGAGGTAATGAACCAAGACGTTGTGTTCATTCAGGTTAAAAATAATGCTACAAGCAATGGTTGCCTTTTTTTGAAGGATGCATGAAAAGATATTGCGTGGTAACTTTGACTTTTATGGTGTGTTAACAGCAAAATGACTTGCTAATTAATTGGTTAATAGTTGAAAGTAATTGAGAGTTGCCATCTGAAATCAATGATTTCCCTGCTGCAGCTTTTGCAAAGCTGGAAGAAGCGTGTCTGTGATGTCTGTGATGTCTGTGATGGTTCATATGCATCCAATGCACACATGAACACCTACTGGGTTTCCTGCTGCTGCTGTTCCCCCCCCGGGCATCCAGACAAAGAAACGTGTTCACTGTTTCCCCTCACTCGGTTTCCTTGAGTGAACATCATCCTCCAACAAGACAACATGCCCCGCCCCCCCCCTCTGCCTCCTATCTATGGCTACCTGCAGAGTTGTTTGCCCAGGATATCCTGTGTGGTGGTGTGTATCTGGCTCTGCCCCCCTTCTTCCTGTTGTGTTGGGCAGACATGCAGGTGTCACGAGGAAAAGTCCCTGGAGGAAAATGTGTTGCAGATGGAAATGCAATTTTAATGAACTTGAGCACCGTTTCTGTTTCGTCGTTCATCAGCCACCAGGACATCCAAGCATGGCAATGAATGGCCCATAGGCTTTGAACTAGGTCAGTCCAGTGACACTGCTGGGGAGACACAGAGAGTCAGACAAAGTAAAGGAACATCTCTGAGGGTTCACCTTCAGGGTAGAACACGTGGCCAGCAAAGAAAATAGGGCTTTAACTTCCAGATGCTCTCAGGATGAGGCCCATCTGGAGAGAGAGAGAGAGAGAGAGAGAGAGAGAGAGAGAGAGGGAGAGAGAGAGAGAGAAAGAGGGGGGGGTGAACTTTTGGGTCTTTGTGTAGAGAAATCTGCAGTAAAATGAGTTTAATAAGTTGCAGGTTTCCACGTCGTCCTCCAGAAGGCAGCGCACCGTGTGCCAGAGGGAGGACGGTAAATCAACTGGGCTTTAACTTGTAGGAATGTACTGGTCCAAGCTGGACTTCCTGGAAATGCAGATAGAGAAAGAAGGAGATAAAGCAAGTGACTCATACGTTCTGCCTGTGTACCTGTAGTGCTCTGCTGCTGTAGGCTGCATGCACTCATGTTCTACTGGTTCTCCTGGTACCTTGATTGTTCTGCTGTCCTGGTTCTCCTGGTTCTCCTGGTACCTTGACTGCAGCTCTTGATGCACATCTGTCTCCCGGTGCTCCTAAAGCATTTTCCACAATGACCAAACCACCCTTCAGGCAGCAACATTAAGTCTTAAGTCTAAGTACCCAGGTGTCACATCATTATTTCTCCCCGAACAGGAAATAGTACCCAGGCCTGTAAAAAGACTAGCGGCACCATCATCATCAACAACAACAACAGCAGGAAAACGACACCAACACCGAGCCACATGGGTTCCAGCTCGCTGTATCTCCGCAGCTACAACAAAAAATACATTTCCGTCCATTAACATGAGAGGTGTTGTCCTAATGGAAACCAGATGCGGCGTGGTGGTCGTCTGTTTCTTAGGAGCGTGACCTGAAGACTCATATTGAAGCGATTGCATGGGAGATTTAGATTCATCTCCAGTATGAATTATGTCATCCCCAACCTGGTGTCACAGTACAGTACGCTGCTTCCCCTGATATTACTCAGATACCACAGGTATTCAGAGGATCACTATTATCCTGCTACAGTCAGTACATAGACCTCCTACAGAGTCAACCCCCCCCCCAACACGTTTAGCAACACGCTGGATTACCACAGCTATATTTGATGCAGTAGCTCTTAAATAAAAACAGCATTCTTCTGAATTAGAGCATCTGCCGGGTTGAAACCTTCTACTGGGTTCTGCTGGTACTGGGGCTCTATCAGCTTCTGTGCTCGTGGTCGGGTTTGCCAAGGCAGATGGGATTTGATTTCACACCTCTCCAGCAGAGTTTGGACGACTGTTCTCCTTCAACGAGGGTCAAGACCACAAGAGTAAGCAATCTGCACGGTGCTCCGCCAAAATAAATGTCATAATGGAAAGAAAAGAAAAGGTGTGTGTGTGTGTGAGAGAGAGAGAGAGTGTGTAGAGGTACATAAAACAGTCAAGCTCGCACATCTGTGTTCATGTGGATGTTCGATAGAGAGTTTAGTGATGACTTGGCAGTTTTGGCAGCCTGCGGAGGTTCAGCATTTCCCTTTGGTGGCTGCAGTCCGATCGGCTGTTTCCTCTACTACGAAACTGCAAGTCACAAATGATCGGAGTCCGAACCCTAACCCTGGGGAGAGATTCAGATGGTTTTTGCATCTGCTGCCACAGCTGCAGTAAATCCAGACATGCACGATGTACATAAAGTGTGATGCATATGACTACAGCCCTTTGATCAGCTTTATGGATCTCTGAACCCATGATGGATCTCTAACCATAACTTAACTTACTTTGTCAGATAATTGCTGGATTCCCTTTGAGTTGTAGATGTAGCTGTTGGAGTTGCACATTTCCTTTTTTTTAAGCTAGCATTTCTAAACGGTTAGCCTGTTGTGGTCTTTAGGTTTGGTACGCAGACCGACTTCATTAGGAGCTCGACTGCCTTTTATATGAATGTGACAGACACCCTCCAGCCAATGAGGATTTTGAGTTTCCCCCGGGCCATCATATAAACACCTATGGAGTCCTAGTCAAGACCGAGATCAAAAGACCAAAACCAGAGGGGTAAAATACGTCCTGTACTGTACACGTCAACATCCAATTAATCAAAGCACAGGAAGTGACTAATCCATACAGAGAAATTCAACCACCAGAGTACTACAGGTGAAATTCATTCAATTGTTTGTCATGCAGAGGAGAAAATAAACCAACCATCAGTACAATTACTAATTTTTGCTGTTTTTTTAGATAGTCAACCAATCAATCCAGTAGAGACCAAGACAAGTCCAAGGGTTTTGAGACTTGACTGGAGTCCTGCACCTCTGGACTAGTCCATGATCCCTCTCGCTCCCAGACCTCCAGGGCTTTAGTCCTCTTATCCAAGGGGGCGCTCTGCTCAGACACTCAGCTAACATCAACAGTTTCTGGTTGTTGTAGTTCAGCTGAGGTTGTTTCGGTTTTCTTAAGCTGCTCTGAAGATTTCGAAGACTCTTGACCCGGCAGCCTTTCTTGTGTATGTTGGCCGACCTCTGCGTACTAATAAACACGGATGAAGAACTGTCCACTTATGTACAGTTCTATCATGGGAAGATGAAGACACAGCATTTAAAGCACTTTATGAATCTTTATTTAGAGTGGTGCTTCCCACAACTTCCTGACCCGAGAAGGAGGACAGGGATGATTTGTACATTAAGCGATATTAAGTGAAAAGAATAGACATGCCAAGTTGGAAGTTATGATGAAGGAAATTACCCGTCACGGAACTGAGATGGAGGATGACGCTCTGATGAGAAGAAGTAGGACACGCGTCAGAGTGGTAGATAGCTGATTATACGTTACTGAGGCGATGAAAGACCAACTGCAGCGCCAGGAAAACGTCTCCGTCCAGTCGGAGCTACATCCTGGGCTCTAGGTACCGATCACATGACGCGCTCAAGCTGCTCGAGGCTCATCAGGACGTTCTCTAGCGTTTTCTTGGTTATTCACAAGAACACTGACTGAGTATTTAGGCAGCTGCACACTGCACAGATAGAAACGTATCTGTGCAGTGTGACAGTAATGAGATCTTTGTTTTGCCAGCGTGCATTGTGAAGGTAAAGTTAAGGGGCTCGAATTTTGAAAATCAATAAAACTGATTCATATTTTAAAACTTTTTTTTTTTAAACGTACTGGGTTTATGAGGCTCATCAGCAGGCCTAACGGGTGAATGAGTCCCATTCTTAACTTCCTGTAAACATCTTAAAAGGACATTCTGAGTCATTTCAGATGAAGGATGATTTCTCATTTTTTCTCTGTCATTTTTTTTATATGAAAACATTCCTATCTCAGATTTAGATGGTTTAAAAGGGGCTTTTCCTCTATGCCTGATGAGAACACTGAACATATTAGACAATTTTAAATAATATTACTATTGCTGAATTCTTTTTGGATAAGAAAATAATGAAAAAAACAATGTCTGAATACTATTTCAGACTACAGGCAACATTATCATGAAGTAATACAATGAGATTGCAATTTCAAGAGCATCATCTGAGTCATAGAGATGTCCAGTCAGACGATGTAGAGCTTCCTAAAGGACGGCGGTGGGTCGTTTGACAGCACAGGAAGTGACGAGGCGCGTCTGAATCACCAGTCGGCTAGTGATTCATACTGAAACAATGGAACCCAGAACATTCCTACAAATCAATCAGGAACCACAGTCAGGAGAATATCCTGCTCCCCGGGGTGATTAGATGTTTTCAGATTGTTAGTTGATGTGTCAAAGTTTTGAATTCTTTTGAAATGATGATGGAGTCCCAACGGAGTCAGACTCCAGAAACCACCTGATGACACACCGGACCGTCAGCAGCTCCACACAAGACTGCCCTGGTACTCCTGCACCGAAGGGACACTTTAGCAGGGATCAAACCTGTGACCTTCCAGTCATGTGATGGTCCGTCTCACCACCAGGCTTTCAGTTTGCTGTACTCCTTGAGATATATTGCAATAAGCTCATTTGCTGCTGATGCTTTCTTGAACGGGGTGAGAGTGTCTGGGTCCCCCTTCACCCTGTCCCTGGGTGATGAAGCCACATGGAGGTTCAAGTGTTAAAGCACAAACCCTCTTGGCTGCCTGGTCAATCCACATGCTGTGAGTTTTGCCGAGCAGCGACTTTACGGCGTTGTACACCGTGTGGTTTTCTGCTCATGCTCTGACTGTGTGCCTACTGAGTGTTTACAATATAAGGCTGTGTTTTTTTGGTCACGGTTTGTGGAAAGGCTGTTTTTTTACAAGGACTCTATGCGTCTCTGCACACATTATGATCCACAGAGCATTACAGCACATGTAATTACAGCGCTGTATGGTCATGTCCCTCTGAAACCTCAGCCAGGGCCTCCATTTTGGGTTTTCCACCATTTCACTCAGTTAAGTTGAGTTAAAACATGAGGCTGGGTTAAAAACACTGGTAATGACTTTCTGTCCAAGGTGTGCTAGTCAGTGTGTTTGCATCTCCTGCTGGATTACAGTCGAGCGTCTGAGTTTGTTAGTGTGGACCCGCCGCTCTCTGACCAGCGAAGCCACAGTCATTCTGCCTGCGGTTACGGTTATGGTGGAGGACCAGGCAGCAGTGCACTGTGGGCCTGCGCACGAGAGCGCACGAGCATCTGATGTGTTGGGGAGAGAAGAGGCCTCCCGCTGGCCACAAGCCCAGCACAACAAAAAGAGAGTTTCGCTGTACTCAGATGGAAACCTCACATCTGCAAAAAATAAACATCTCACAAATGAAGAAAACAATGCTTATGTGCTTTTATGTTCTCATCAACACCAGAATTGCAGTTACAGAGTTTTTTCCGTGACACTGACACGTTGACATTGGTATCATATGGATATAGTTGATCACAGGATGATGCAAGAAATGTTTTATTAAAGGGGCAATAAGTAAGATGTTCACTGCCCGTAGCACAAAATGACCGTAGTGTATCTGTAGGGGATTTAGAAGGTTGTTGATCAATCAATACCAATGACTCAATGATTACTTTACCAGGGGTGTGTGTGTGTGTGTGTGTGTGTGTGTGTGCCAGAGACTTGTGTAAGAGGAGATAAATTCAATTGATGTTGTTGCAATTTCTACTGTTGTCAATAGAGGTTGATGAAGGTCATACCTTACTTAAAGATGTCCTCACAGGCAGGACGGTAACAATGCTGGACCCTGATTGGCTGACAACAATCCTCAAATGAGGTTGAGTCGAGGCTTTCCTGTTCAAATGCTGCAAACTGGCATGACTGGGTTTCAGGTTTTTTTATTGAGGGGAGCCAATCATGCCCAAGTCCAGTTGTATTAAAAAAAGGTTGATTTTTGAAAATGTAATAAGTTAAAATTTAACCAGCCAATCAAATTTGAACAACATCTTTAATCATGTATGTATATAAACTGAGGAACATTTGAAAATGTCTCCCACTGCTGCTCTGTACCGTGTTGAACTCATGTTGATGTTCTCATGTCGTCCAAAACAAGCGTTGCCATGGTGACGTTATCACTTTGAACTCCGTTAGTCGGGTTCTGGTCTCTGTCGTCGGGCGGACAGGAGCTGTGACTGCAGTACCCGCTGACCTCATGAAGCCTGACTGACCTCATGAAGCCTGACTGACCTCATGAAGCCTGACTGAGCCCCCGGCACCGCCCTCTCCGATCCTCTCGTCTTGTTTTTCTGCTTTTTTTCACGTTCCCTCTGATGTTGGAGGCTGCAGCGACCCCGGGGGCTACTGGCCGGTGGATCTGTACAGCTAGCAATTGTCGGTTCCCGCTGGAACCAAAACTTGGACGGCTGTATAGCAGGGGGAGCGAGAAGGGGGCACACGTATCCTGTTTTTCTTAGTCAAGTAGAGGATCCCAGGCCACAACGCCTCAGACTGCCAAATGTAGAATGGCATGAGGTTGTCGTAGGGATGACATAGAGTTGACATAGGGTGATTTCATTAGTTTTTCCATTGCAACTCCCCTAATTAACGAAGCATTAAAATCGGTCGAACCCGCAGATAGATTGGCAGACTCCAGTGGGCATCTGTCATTACATTTAAGACGGTTGCTGAGAAGTGTTTCGTTGACAAGCATCCAGAATATTAAATAAATATTTCCAAAACTTTAAAAAAAAAGAAGCAAAACTATGGGACAGATTTGCCGACATAATTATAAGATATATTTACAGTTATAATAATACGCTCATCTTCCTGGGCAGAGAGACAGAAGAAGCATCAAAAGGTCAAAGCTGCGTGGCGTTTCCCAAAGGTCAAAGGTCAAAAGTTCAAGAACTGCATGTTCACTTGCATCAGATAAGGAATCCTGCAGAGCTTGCGCTGCAGAACCCAGACCTCCAGGAACCCTGTGAGCCCTCCCCCTCCTCTTCCCCTCCTAGATCATCCTTTTGTCACGCAACTCCCACGAGAACCGTCAGCTGCCAAGAACAAGCTTTTTCCAGCGTGGGGGTTCAGCTTGAGGCTCAGCACCACCTTCTACCGTCCGTATACCATTACTGGGTTAGGGTTAGGGTTAGGGTTAGGCTGAAACCTGTTCTCATTTAGGAGACGTGATCTGTCGCCGGGTAAACTTCATAAATTGACTAAATGAATTTCGGAGTTTCATGTGAGATTTCACATTACATATTGGGTGTGGCAAGTAATGGTTTCTCCAAGTCCCCCTTTTCCCCAGCATGTTAAGCCCCGCCCCCACCCACCCACCCACCCGACATGTGGCATGGCAGCGACTCGGGGGCGGGTGCCAGCCTCGCTGTGGTCGAGGAGCCGAACCTATCCTGTGCTCCAAGACGAGAACCCAGATGCAAAGGATTATGGGTTTTATATTCAGTTTACAGTAACTCTGGTTTAATGTGAGGGTGGGATGGGGGGGGCTGTGGTCGGCGTGTCACATGCACGGCGCTGCCTAATTCATTCCAACTGGCAGTTTGTGTCAGTTTCAGCCCTCCAGCAGTTTTATGGATTTGTTATTCTAAGAGCTGAACTGTAAAGCTGGAGACGACTCGAGGATTCTGGTCCCGGTGACGATCTCAATCAGAGGCCGATCATTTAAATCTACTTAAGGGATGAACAGACACTATTAGGCCTCCTAGCTCTTAAGTTAGTGGTGCACGGTGATGCTTTAATCCTCTGGTGTCACCATATTGTTACCAGGAACAGTTTGAACAGATTTTCCTCCCTGTGAGTTTCCCTTTGTTGTCTGTTTCTGGGAGTGTTGACAATTTACATTGCTGACAGTATTGCCTCGTGCAGAGGTTCCCATGCTTTTTCATGTGAAGGACTAAAGGAATAAATGGATGTGCATTAACCCTCCTGTTGTCTTCACATTCTGTATACACTTCTTGTCCTCCGGGTCAAAATGACCCGCCTTCACTAAACCCCCAAAATAAAGCAGCTTAATTGAATTTTAAACACCAAATCTATTTTGCCTGAAGAAACAATTTGTCATTCACCACAAATTGTGTGAATACCTAAGTTTAACCTCTTCACATGGCAGAAAGACTGCATTTATTCAGGAGACACCACTCGTTTCATTTTGACTGTTGGGTCATTTTGACCCGAAGACAATGTTAGTAAATTTTTTTGTACAGGTTACATGGAAATATGAATAAAGGCAACATTTCACTTTTTCTAATGTTGGGGTCAATCTAGGAAAAGTCATCACATTTCAAGTTGAAAAAATTTATTTTAGGGGATTTTTCTCTGCTTTTAAACTCATTTTCGGGTCATTTTGACCCGAAGACAACAGGAGGGTTAAGCCACACCCGTGTTTGGAAAGGAGATCTTCCATGTTAGATATGATTGTGTACCGACTAGTTACTGTGGGTGGGGAGACAACAGAGACTGAAACTGATGATCATGAAGGTCATTTTAATCCTGTTCTCTCATTGGGCGAATGCAGTTATCATACATGTAAAGTTGAACTGTGTGCTGGTGCATGATGATGTTGTCCTGTTTGGTTTACATCAACATTAAACTGTGTTGCTGGTGAACACAGAACACAGCGTACCAGCAGGTTGAGCAGCTTGGTGTCTCTCTGCTGCAGAACGTCTACGTCTTGTCTGGTCGGAGTTCGCAAACAGTGAAAGCAACAAGAAGCGGTGAAGTTTAGAAGTTTAGATTCATGTTGATCCTGAGGAGACGCTGAGAGAGAGTATGGAGACGTCGTATTCTGTAGTCTCTTTGTCTGCCTCTGACATCACAGCACCGCTACATGGAAACCTAGTTGTATTTGGCATCTCTCTCTCTCTCTCTCTGTGTCTCTCCCCCCTCTCTCTCTCTCTCTCTCTCTCTCTGTGTCTCTCCCCCTCTCTCTCTCGCTCTCTCTCTCTCTCTCTGTGTGTCTCTCTCTCTCGCTCTCTCTCTCTCTGTCTCTCTCTCTCTCACACACACACACACTCGTTCGCTCCGCGGCCCAGCCAGTATGTTATTCCATGTGTTTTATTTTTCTTTCTCTTCCAGGGGAAAGGGTGACTAATATTTTCTACCTCAATTAGCGTGGCGACTCCAGCGAAAGAGAGAAAAATAGAACGAGGAAAGCAGCGGAGAGAGAGAGAGAGGGAGAAAGATGGGAGGGCAGAGGGGGGAGGAGGAACAGTTTGATCGGTGCCGTGTGCTTTTTCTAGAATTTCACCAGGATGGAAAAAATACTCTGTCAGGATCCAGTGAACCAGTTAACCAATCCCTGCTCAGGGGACGTTTGATAAATCTGAATTATTTGGAATCTTTCTGTTTTTATTGGCTGAACACCATTTCATCTGGCAAGAGGCATACTGTCAAATCGTCTTCATAATTGCAAAAAATAGTTAATTTCATAACTTCATCTGCTTTTAATTTGTAGATTTATAAATGTTTGCATGTTTTACTGCTTGTTTTATTTTATTTTATTTCATTTTAATTTTCTAATGTCATTCTTGCTTAACACTTTCTTATTCAATCTGCTGTCTTGTACTGCGATAGAGGACCACAATGGAAATACGCCCTCGGGCTTTTTTGTGTATTTTAATCCTTAACAATTTTATAAAATCTTATATGGAGTCTGTTATTATGATCAGCCTGTCATGTATGTTTTAATTAATCATGTTGAGATTTCCATAGCATACAAATAATTTCACATATAAAACAACATTAAAAACAAATAAATAGCGTTGTGCTGTCGCTTCCTGCTTCCTCTCGTCAAAGGAGGACGTCCTGTTGCTGCACGTCTGTGATAATTGCCCGGGCTGTTTAAGTGACACCAACAGCCAGAGCGATGGAAACGCTCATCTGTCAAGAAAACGTCTCTCATGCGTGAAATCAAATGAAAATCATTTTGTACTTGTCAGCGCTCGTGTGTCCTGGAGGGCCGTGATTGAAACTGAATGTGGTAATAACATGGGTACGAGTGTCTGGCGGGATTAATATGAAACCAGTGCATCTGTTTTCATTTGGGCTTTGTTTTCACCGAAGCCCCTTTGTGGTTCTGGAAACATCTCCCAGCATTCCTCAGTGGGTACGATCCCCGTGGGCGTGGGCCGCCGCTCCGGGTCCTGGCGTTACGAGCCGAGAGGAGACCGGCGAATTAACCAAATGTCCTCAGATACTAAAAATACTTTCTCTCTGTTCTCGTTTCAACGTATGGCACTCATTCTGTGTGTGTGTGTGTGTGTGTGTGTGTGTGTGTAGCGTCTCAAGAACATGAAAACAAATGATCAGTCAAAGAAAGAATTAGAAATTGTGTGTGTGTGTGTCTCTGTGTGTGTGTGTGTGTGTGTGTGTCTCTGTGTGTGTGTGTGTGTGTGTGTGTGTGTGTGTGTGTGTGTGTGTGTGTGTGTGTGTGTGTGTGGTATTATATGTTCTAGTGGTTTATAAGGCCACATGAAAGTTTCATTGAGCTGGATGAGATTGTCTGTTGTTTTCGTTTCAACCAAGCCCCAGAAAGAGCTGGAGTACTGACGCTGGGTCTGAGGTGTGCGCACGGTTCGGCTATTAAACATATCCAAACTGATCAGAAAAACGGCTGCGATACCGCTGGGATTTTCTTTTTTTCCTTTGTTTTTGCCACATAGCCAATGGTGTCTGAGTGAAAGAGTTCAGACCGGCAGCCTGGAAAAAAGATGTCCTAAAAAAGATCATGGGAAAGATAATGATAACTTAGGGCTGCGTTTAATGAAGATGAAGGCTATTATCTGAAACAGAGGCGAGGGCAGGAATCAATAGTCAGTGCACAGCCCTCCTTCACCCCGCTGAGGAGGAGGAGGGTCGCCAGCTCCCTCGCCAGGCGATGATACTACCACCTGGAGCACCAGACGTCTACCTCCCCCCCGCCGGCCGAAAGGTAACCCAGACATGTAATGCGAACTGCAGCTGAGCTCGACTTCAAAACAGCCTCCTCACGTCTGCTGTCGTTAAGCAGGCCTGCCCGCTCAGCGGTTCAGCATTCCCATGCGGTTTGAAGCCTTTCTCTAATGAAGCTCAATTAAAATGGAAAAAAAAAAAGGTAGTGAAAAATATTTAGCCCCAGTCCAATGAAGTGGCTGGTGAAGTTGATTGCTCCTCTTAATAAAAGCCATGTGCTTGTTCTTATAAAACTCTGTTTTTGAGGTACGGCGTTCTGAGGCGTTAGTGTCTCTGCCAACAAGGGAATTAACTCCCGGTGGGTAGGAGGGTGTTGAGGGGGTGTTGGGGGTGTTGAGAGGGAGTATATCAAACGAACAGATCAGTACAGGCACCCTGATTCATGCCAAAACCCTGGCACCGTAGCTAGCCACTGGTCAGACAGTAAATCTGTTAAATGAACTTGATTGATTTCCTACAGCGGTCACTTTAAAATATCTCTCTTGCAAACCAACTCTTCTCCAGCTCACAGCACCTTGAATGCATCGTGGGTTGTTCCTGTGGGGATCCTGGCAGTATTTGAGCCACAGGAAAACCTTCTCACCTGGTCTCCTGCAGCTTCCAGCTCGATGTCTTGAAATGCATATACGTGTTCCTTACATGAAAAGGCAGAGAAATCCATTCACCCACCACAAGGATTACGTGGAGCAGCGATGAATCAGGCAGTAGGTTGAGGTTGAAGCAGCGCAGTGGAAAGTAACGGTGTGGAAACATTTGCCTTCAACTCAGGTTCAATTCCAAACTCACGCCAAGATGAGTTCTACTGTGAATGCAGTTTTCATTTGTATTGAACCAGGAGCGAGATCGTGACCACACCTGAACCACACCTGAACCACACCTGAACCTTAGCCTCAACCATGTTGTTTTTACTTGCCTCAACCTCACCGCTAGCTTGTCAGGTGATGAACACATGAAAATGGCATCTCCAGTCAGTGTTGTCACGTAATCTTTTGGTATTGGAGCGTCATGATCTTCAGTTATCAAATGAATCTGTTCTTTTTGTCAACATGCAGTCTGCAAATGTTTGACTTTTCACTTTGACTTTTTCAATTCTAAAAGGAAACTGAATTTGAAACAGGACAGGAAGGAAATCATAGATTTTTTTCTTGAGGTCATTTCCTGGCACTCATTTGTTGTGTTGATTTGTTTCGGTGCCTTTGCATATTTTTTGTATGAGTAACAAGCTGGATTTGTTTTCTGTCTCTCCACTTGACCCAAAACTGAAATGTTGATGTCCAGCGTCGTCATCCTAATATCTGAATTCCCCCGACGACATGAGAATCTGTCCTCCAGTAAATCTGTCCTGAGTGATCCCATGTCAGCATGACAACCCCCTCTCTGGAAATGCCGTCGCATTCCCACGATGGTTTTTTTTCCCAGAGGGCTCATGCCACTGGGCTGCTGAACTCATGTCCATTTCCATGGGGGATTTTAAGGCGGAAAGGCACCGCCCCCCCGTTGCTCCCTGGGAGCCTGGTCCCCATGCCGAGGCCTTCTGATCAGATCCAGATGCTGCTGGAGTCTGGACGGGGACAGCAGAGGAGTGAGGAGGCTTCAGAGCTGATTGATCGTCCAGGATGAGATGGGAGTCGCATTTCCTCCCCCTCTCTCCTTTTCCTTCTTTTATTCTCTACCTCTCTCTCTCTCTCTCTCTCTCCTACTGTCTGGCTCTCTCCAGTGTTGTGGAGCAGATAGGGTTAACGGTTTACGCTTGGCTCGTTGCCTTTCCTCCACTGAGTGTTTAATGAACTCTCTCACAGGGAGAAGTCCGTTAGGTATTTCATTAGAACCAGAACCAAATGTTTTCACTGGATCTTTCTGTCCATTACACCACGAAGCATCGTGAGTGAGGATGAATCAAGTTTCAAATGTAATAAATAATCAAGAATAACAAACAAATGATTTGATGTTCCAGTTACAGTGAGAGCTGTTGGTATATTATACTGTATTTCAAGGCTTGGCCCTCTACAGATTGTGTTTTTGTGCTAAATATTTATTAATTGATATATTTTGTTTCAATTTAGTAACATTTAAAAAGAATAAATGAGTATATTAAGGTAGCAATAATTTTTTCAATTTTCAGTAGGATTAAGTTTTGCTTCTTGTCTTTCTTTGCTAAAAGGTTGGGCCATGTTGTTTGTGTTTTGTGTCTCTCTTCAGGAACCATGCCGACTCTGCAGATCTCTGCTGTCCTGCTGCTTTTCAGCTTCCTGATTGGTCCATCCTCCTCTCTGAGCCCAAGAGATCCCAACGTATGCAGCCTATGGGAGAGGTGAGGCCTGTTCAGCTGTTTAGCAAATAAATGTCAACCACAAAAACTGCTTCTCAGGATAAAGACGACAATAAGTATTTTCTCATACAGATGGCCACATATAATTGAAATTATACAATGGGGTTTTATCCGGTTTTACTTTGGAGCAGGAAACTATCTTTCTAATCCGTCAAAGCGGGTCAAAACAGCTTCTGAAGCTGCTTCACCAGCCAAGTCGGACCGCCTGGTTATCTGCCAAAGGGCTGTGTAGTCAGTCAGTCTTACCAGCCACATACTCACAAGCGTTTGGCTGGCGGAGGTTCTTTTCCAACCGTGGAAGCCCAAGGGCTTTAGATTAATACATAGCTGTCACATCAGTTCCAATGTTACACTCAGAAAAAATAAAGTGAGAAGACACGAGCGACAGCAGCTTTGTTGCTTTCAACCAGTGAAATAATAAAGTGACACTTTAAAAGCCGCCCGGAGATAAAATAACACAACACAGTGCTAATGGTAAAACTTTTCATTCATTTGAAAATTTCCCCTCTCCTCCTTTTAAAGGCAAATGATGGTTGGGGCGTCTTTCATCTCCATCGTTTCATATCTTCAGTGTAAAGTGTCTTTTGTTAAAAGGTGAAACAGTATTTCAGTATTTTGTCCACCCTCTCTAACTACACGTGTATTTGAATGCTTTGTTGTGCTGTTCAGCTTCACCACCTCAGTGAAGGAGTCATACTCCCACCCGTACGACCACGTGACGGAGGAGCCATGCTCTGACCCGCGGACCTCCTACCGATGCTCCCGCCACAGGTAGCAAGCTTTTCCGCTGACTCGCTTCCTGTCGGGCCGACTTCCTGTTCCTGCCATCGGAGAGTCAAAGTGTCCTGTTGTGTTATTCTTTCAGGATCACCTACAAGACGGCCTACCGGCAGGCGGTGAAGACCGACTACCGCAGGAGATACCAGTGCTGTCCAGGCTATTACGAGAGCCGAGACAAATGTGTCCGTGAGTAATGTTCCTCCTGTGGAAACTTTGATTTTTTCAGGGCAGTTCACCTCAGTAGATTTTCAGACAGACAGTAGGAAAGCTGAGAGGGGAAACAGTGGAGGGAAGGAGCTGGCAGGAGTCGGTCCTTAACCACTAGACCAGCACAAATATCAAACCAACCCGATCACCAGGCCAGTCACCTTATTGTGGAAACTTCTAGTGCAGTAGAATGTAAAGGAAAAATCCACCTTAAAACACTTTGACACTGTTAAATGGGCGTTACTGCATCAAACACAGACGCAGAAACAGCCCAGCTACAATGGAGTTTGATATCAGAACAACAATATAAAACATCAACAGTAAACATCAGGTTTTGGTGTCGGCCCCTCAGAATCACAGAGGAAGGGTTTCTTTCTGAACTCATTTTGCACCGACGTTCAACAATCCTAAAGGGGGAAATCCACCAGTTTCTCCATCGACAGTCGCCTCAGTAGAACGTAAACATACACAGTAAAGCCCCGTCTCTCTGGGTTGGTAAATGTAATTTTAAGAAGTAAAACTAGAAGTGAATGAGGAACGTGGGTGAACCGAACACATGGTTCCGGTCCTCAAAGGGCTCATGGTTGGAGAACACTGATCTACTGCAGCAGAACTAAAGAAGTAGAGTCATCATCCTTCAGACAGAAATACATGAATGAGCTTGATCAATAGCAGAACCATCGATCATCATTACTCCTGAGCTTCATACTAGACCCACTAGACTAACCCTAACCCTAAGGGGAAGCGCCTTGACAGCATGGATGGCACCTTAAATCACATGGATGACCCTGGCTGTCCATCTGAATTCACTGTTTGTGATTGTGTGGAAAGAATGTAGAGGAGTGAGTAGAAACAAGTTGAAAAGATTTTTGATAGATATGAAAAATACTAAAATTCACCAGTGTGGTTTTGAATCAGCCATCAGACCTGATGTTTTACCATAGGAGTCTGGGAGAGGCACGGTCCAAGGTGACTGCCCCACGTCGCCTCTGGGATTTATAGTCCTTACACTTGTGCACTAGCTTGTCGTATCTGTTCCAGATGTTCCAGATGTTTTAATACTGTGTTGAATGTGTTTGCAGCCCGATGCACCAAGGAGTGTGTCCACGGGCGCTGTGTTGCCCCGGAGCGCTGCCAGTGTGAGGGAGGCTGGCGAGGCGATGACTGCTCCAGTGGTATGTAGCAACTCTCTCTCTCTCTCTCTCTCTTTCCTCTCTCTCTGTCTCTCTCTGTCTCTCTCTCTCTTACGCACATTTTCTCTCCTCCTTCTCTTTCTTTCTTGCTTTCTCTCCTTTTCCATCTCTGTATCTTCTCCCTTTGTATCTTTCAGGCCTGTTATCTTCCTCTTCCCTCTGTCTCCATCTCTTCTTCTTTCTCTTTTTGTCTCCTTCTCCACACACACACACACACACACACACACACTCATACCTGAACTTCACAACAGGAAATGATAAATGGCCACGAGTCAAGCGGCTGATCTTCAGGTACAGCGCTCCATCACACAGGAGGATCTTTCCAGTGGAAACAGCGAGGGAGCGTTACGCAACGCTCCGCCATGTGTCATTAATCAGCCTCCATCCAGAACCAGTTTAATAGTCCAGGAGGACGAGGTGCTCTTACTCCACATTCATAATAATAACAACTATATTTGATCATACTTTTCTTAACAAAGTGCAGTAAAAGAAAAGGAAAATAAACTAATGAAAAACGTTGACAGGTAAAAATGGAGAAACCATACGGGGCAAATTAACAAAACTGAAAGCAGCTATAGTTTTAAGTTAAGTAAGTTCTTTGAGTTCTGTCCTAATAAAGCAGATGCATTAAAGTGTTTCTGCTGCCCACACAGACTGGCTGTAGGAAAACACACGTCAGCAGAAATCGACCGGTCGGTTGTAACTCAGCGACTCAACAGTTTGATCACGCTAACAACGTCAGCAGCGTCAAACTGGAACCAGGCGGCTCGGGGGTCGGAGCGCCGTCACAGTTTTCCACTACGTCTCCAGCCTGGTCATTAGGACAGCCCTCCTCCTCCGCCTCCTCCTCCTCCTCCCCCTCCTCCTCCTGCCCCTCCCCCCCTCCTCCTCCTCCTCCTCGTAGAGAGCAGGATCGAGCTTCAACGGGCCGCAGTTGATGTCTTGACAGGGGGATGATGGGAAGGGGAAATGGAAAATGTTACCCCACTCTCTCTCTTACTAGCACCTCCCTCTCCCCTACCTCTCTCTCTCTCTCTCTCTCTCCTACTCCCCACAGTTTTCTCACTTTCCTTTTCTTCCTTTTTCTCTCACCTCCTCCCCCCTTCTCTCTCTCTCTCTCTCTCTCTCTCTCTCTCTCTCTCTCTCTCTCTCTCTCTCCTGGGTAGAGGAGCTTAAGCCTTGGCCCCACTGTCCCGGCCTATAATAGAGCCTTTCTGGCAGAATGAGAACCGGCACTTCCTGGATGCCTGTGTGTTGAGCTATCTAGCTGTGGGAAAGAGGAGAGGGGCTGAAGGGTTTCAGAGTGAATGGTTTTAGCACTGTCTGCTAAAGGAAGAAAATATAAAGAAACAAAGAGAGGAGAGGGGGGAGAAGTACGCCAAAAAGAAGAAGAGAAGATGGGGAGAGTGGTGTGAAGAGGTGGGAGAGAATGAGGAATGGAGTGCAGAAGGGAGTAGTGATGATGATGATTGGGGTAAGATAAGAGAAGGAATGTGGCGTTCACGGGCGGCTAGGAAATGTCAAGTTAACGTATTCGCTTCACCTATATGTCCTGTACTGGGTAGGTTTTGATAGAGGCCAGAGTGCTGCAGAGCCCAGAGCTTGGCCTGATCACGGGGAGATTATGTGGAGCTTGGACGCAGGCGAGACCTAAACCACCACTTGGACAATCCACTGGGGAAGGGGAGGAATTTTCCCACCACATTTTTGTGCATTCTAGATAAAGCACAGTGAAGAGCTGCCAGTTCTAAAGTGCGCATCAATCGGTGGGTTTACATGCACACAGTACTAGTACACACACATAGTACTGTATACTTGGTTGAGTTCAGGGTAATCTGTTTAGATACGTATTCACATCACAACCCTGAATAAACCAATTATACTAAATATTATCTTGGAGACTGAACTAACACAGAAGCCAACAGTGAACGCTGTTTACATCACTGTCTTGGATAATAATCATCTGCATCTAGAATCATCTGCCACCAAAACGTTTTATATTGTTATATTGTTTTATACTGTTTATATTGACAGAATGTTATTAAGATATTAGAACTATCTTGCACAGACATGCACAGTTTAGTGGGTAGATTGATCTTGAAAACTCCCCAAATGTGAATTTTTGTTAGAACTGGCTTCCAAATGAATTCATAATGGTGGTTTGTTGGTAATATTTAACATAAAAAATAACACAAAATTATATGAAAAAATAGCAACAAAAAAAATAAAGTATAAATTGTGGAATAAGTCTCTTTTTGAGGTTGTAAAAATTATAAAAGTATAAAGTATAAGTAGTAAAATAGAAAATAGAAAAATAGATATAAATAAAATAAATAAATATAAATATCTATACACTATGCAGTAAGGAAGTCAGTAATAGTAGAAACATAATAATAGTAACAATAAACAGAAATATGTACAGGTTTAGAGAATATTGGGTTCCAGAGTATAACTAGGTGTAAATAACTAACTTGTCGTGTCGTGCCGGTCAGTTCTTGTTCTTGGTTGTTTTGGTGGTTATTGTCCAGAATCACTTCCCGGAAGGCAGAGCAGGAAGTTGCGGTGGGCAGGGTGGGAGGGGTCAGTGCTGATCCTGCCTGCACACTTCCTGGACCTGGAGTTGTGGATATCCTGGAGGGTAGGCATGATCTTCTCTGCTGTCCAGATGAGTCGCTATCGTCTGGTCCTGTCCCGTGTGGTGGCAAACCTGAACCAGACAGTTATGGAGGAGACGAGAATCGAGTCAAATCGAATCGAATCGTTGAGGTTGAATTTCTTCAGCTGTCACAGGACGTCCATGCTCTGAGTGTTTTTGGTGATGGAGTTGATGTTTCCCTGCTACTTGAGACTGTGGTTTCCAGGAAATTGGACATTGAAGAGTAGGGGGCTTTTCCTGACATCCACAATCTTCTCCACCGTCTTCAGTTAGCTCCAGGTTGTCGTGGCGGCACCAGGACATCAGCTGCTTCACTTCCTGTCTGTGTGCTGACTTGTCACTGTCGTGTCGCATCGCAATCCCAGTCAGCGTTGTGTTGCCGGCTAAACTGAGGAGCTTCCCAGAGCGGTCCTTGGAGGTGCAGCCGTCGGTGTGGAGAGAGTAGAGCAGAGGAGAAAGCACACGAGAGTGAGAGTGTGTGATGTTTTCATGCCACTGATTCCGCAGCCACACATGGTGCTTCCTGTCTGTCAGGGCATCAGTGATCTACCGACAGACGGGGTCAGGCACTCAGCTGGGCCGGCCTGTAGGGGCTCTGGTATGACACAAACAGTATCCTCGCATTGGTTCTCTGTCAAGGTGTTGAAGGATGAAGGGTCAGCAGGGGGTCTGTGATGGCTTTGGGGTGGGCCAGCACAAGTCTTAAAGGTCTGCAGTCATTTAGGCATGGGGTCCTCGGCTTTATGGGCGCTGGAGCGATGGAGGAGCAGGTGGGAACACTGCAGAGGTCCAAGCTCTCATACACATAAACAAACAAGTCATCGTCGTATACGGGTCAGCGGAGGGCTTGGGCTCTGCCAGCTGGTCTCAGTACAGCTCCTCAAAGATCACATGTCCGATCTGGTCCTTTTTCATCCATTCACTCTGGTTTTATCGGCCCTGAGCTCTACGTTGAGGACCCCCGTGGACCCCTGGGTAAATCTCCCCTGCAGTCCTGGAGAATGTCTGTGTAAACATTATCACCGCTCCAGCTGAGTTCCTCATTACTCAACGTGACACACACGCCAACAGAAACTCACTTGACTCGCCCACACAAGAGAACAAGTGAATTTATGATTCATTTAAACAAAAGAAGCAAAGGTCCTGCTCTGAGTTAAAGCAATAAACATTACACTCCATGGCAGCACTTTCCCTCCAAACCAAATTTGGCTGTACTTTACTTCTCTGGGTGTTTGTCAAAGAAGTCCTTGTACTTTTCAAAGCTGTGACAGAGCAGATGTGTGGCAGAGGCGAAGGTGGCTGGGGAATCAGTGGCATGAAGAAAGTGAAGCTGTGGCTGAAGCCTTAGTGCAGAGCTGACTTTGTGTCTGTTATCCAGTAAAATACTGATGATTCACACGATTTGGACAAAAAAGGAGTCCAGCGTGGAACTGCTATGGTTGTTTTTAGCTTGTGAGAAGATAGCTGGAGGCCAAACGCGTGTGACGGCAGACATATTGGATATCACATTTTCCCAGTGTGCACCATGTCCAAGACCATTGGAGTTATTGATGAGAAATTTGAGGAATGCATCCGTGACCAATCAGGGTTCTCATGAAGGGTCCGTTGGCCTGAGATCTCTTCATCAGGATTGAAATCCAAACCTTGTGCGACCTGCCGCTGCAGGACGAAACCAGCTGATCCTCCAGGCGTCTGTAAAATTAACCATTTAAAAGTCGTCCGTCTTGTCGGCTCCACGCAAATCTCCCTGCCGATAGTAAATCACATGTCGGTAATATGACACTGCTGAGCTCAGGGGCAGATTTGGACGAGGAAGCGAGATTTGTGTGGAGATCCACATTAACGTGTGGAGGCTACGAGCCCCCGGAGGGTGATCGCTATCCTGTCTTGTTGTTGTTGGATATCCCCACGCTGCCAAACTCATTTCATTTAATAGGATCGTTTTCTTCTTATTGTCGTTTATTTATACAGTTAGATTTTTTTTTTTATTGAATCATATTACCAGAAACTTATAAAAGGAAAAACAAAAACAAACCTTTCAGATCAGCTTTCACCTAAAGGGTTAGCAACGGAGGCTTGTCTCTGGAAGGTTGCTGGTTTGAATCCTCTGGATTGCTCTGGGGAAAGTCTGGGCAGGGACAGTGAACACGTAATGCTCTCCCCTGTCAATGTGCCCTTGAGCAAGGCACTTAACCCCCAACCGCTCCAGTGGTGTGACTGTGTGTAGCTGTATTGGGGCTCAGCAAACCTTTGGATGAATAAAGGTTTTTAAAGAATGATAGTGTCTACCTGTGAAAACCTGTGTTGCTTTGTTGATTTTATCTTAATTGAATGTATTTATTTTTTTGAAGAGAAACCTGACAAAAGAAAGCAGCATCATTAAAACAACATATAACAATGCACTTAAGTAAAAATACAATAAAATGCATTGTAGGTGTGCTCAAAGTCAGTTGTGAAATAGCAGACCAGAAGGATCGGGGGTCTTAATAGATGTTGGATGAACAATGATCCTTCATAAATTAGTAAACCCACGGTTTCTGGTTAGGAAAGGACCTAACTTTTACCGTGGGGACGATGGTGTCCACTAGCGTTGCAATGAAGCTCGTAACTGCTTCCGTAAACTCACTGACGTCCCTGGAACTGGATTGGAACATGTCCCAGTCGACGTCACGCAGAGCGTCTTGTAGCACAGCCTCTGATTGGTCGGACCACCGCTTTACGTCCCTCGTCACTACCGCTTCCCGTGCTATCCTTTGTTTTTACTCCGGTAGCAGGAAAATGGCGGCATGGTCCGATTTGCCGAACGGAGGGAGAGAGAGAGCCTTGTAGCCTCTCTTGAACGGCGTATAGCAGTGGTCCAACGTTCTTTCCCCTCTGGTAGCACACGTGATGTGCTGGTGAAAGTTCGGCATGACTTTCTTTAGGTTCGCCCTATTAAAGTCTCCAGCCACCACCATAGCCGCGTCGGGATGCTTGTTCTGATGCCGACATAACGCATCCTGTAGGTCCGATAGTGCTACGTCGGTGTCCGCTTGTGGTGGTATGTAGACGGCTGTGGTGATGACCGAGGTGAACTCCCGGGGAAGGTAGAATGGACGGCATGAGATAGTCAGATGTTCCAGGTTAGACGAGCAGGAACGAGAAAGAGTCTTGATGTCCTTGGGGTTGCATCACTTGTTGTTAGTCATGAAGCAAACCCCTCCACCCTTGGATTTGCCAGACTCGGAAGGACTCGGTTGGGCATATGGCTCGATCCGGCACCAGCGGGGTCAGCCATGTTTCCGTCAGACAAAGGATGTTACAATCCCTCACGTCCCGTTGGAATCTAATCCTCGCCCGAACATCATCCAACTTATGAAATAAAACTCTTGAACTTGAACTTGAACTAATGAAGATCATGTGATGGTTGTCTTCCAGCCTGTGATGACCACCACTGGGGGCCGAGCTGCAGCCAGCAGTGTAAGTGTGAGAACGGAGCGTTCTGCGATCCTGTGAAGGGAACCTGCCAGTGTCCTCTGGGATACATAGGGCGCTACTGTGAGGACCCCTGTCCAGCCGGCACCTTCGGAAAGGGCTGTCTGCAGAGGTGCAAGTGTGGGACGGGCGGGTCCTGCGACAAGGCAACCGGGGAGTGCCTGTGTCGGGAAGGATTCACCGGGACCTTGTAAGTGCTACAGCAGAAACAGCAGATTGAGATTTCCTTTCCAAAACCATATATCTATTTTAAAAGATAGATATCTAAAAGTTTATCAAACACACGCTGACATCTAGACGATCCAGTGTGTACAAGTGTTTTTTGGTGTGAAACATTTTGATCTGTAGGTGTTATTATTGTAGGTGCCATGTGGATCATCTCATTTTGGAGAAACCTTTCACATATCATTTCATCACCGTGCGTTAGACACACGACCTACTGTATTATTTGGTTCTCCATTTAAGAGGAGAAAAGAGCCTGATGTACTACACTACAGTGAGTCATCTGTTACGCCCTGTTTTTTAGACGCCCCTGAGGATGAGTAAAGAAAGAAACCTCTAGATATTAGTGGAAAGTCTTGAGCTGCCAATGTGGAAATGCAAGACACCATCTAGAGTATTCTACAGAGAGGTTTGGCAAATGCAACCGAGGGATAGAGCTCCTCGGTGAATAGAGTGGAATTGAAGTACATCCATGTAATTTCGCCGTCTTTCCCCCCAGGGGGTAACAGAAAATATGATAGGCAATTACACAACAGGTAGTTTCATCCAAGCCATCTGATTGGTCAAAGACACGCTCCAAGTCTGATCAGGCACCTACTGTAGTTTCAGACTGTACTGTATGTTTAACTTTATTGTGGTTATGGGTATTTATTATTGCTATATTAAGAGTTACAGGGTTTCCTCTATGGGGGGTTTATAAGACAGATTTGTATTTTTTTATTTTGTGTACATTCAGAACAAAACTATTTAGTGAAGCCCTCAGGAATGTTTTGTTATTAAGCTGTTGTTAAGCATCGTCTCCATCCTGCTCCCCAGCTGTGAGAAGGCGTGCCCCAAGAACCGATGCCCCCCGCGGTGCCCCTGCCAGAATGGCGGTATTTGTCAGGGCAAAGGGGTCTGCACTTGCCCTCATGGATGGACGGTACGTTTGCAGACTCTGACCTTCATGATATCCTTGCAGGCTGCCAAGATGTTAAATTCAGTTTTAGCATGTGCGGTGTGATCCAGCTGGCCCCCCCGACCATTGGACGAGCGGCGGGATGATGTTTCCCAATCCGTGACTGAGTTGGCTCTTTCTCCTGACACGCCACGGAAGTCAATACGTCACCCACATATTTCTAACAACACTTCGGAGACACCCCGTCACCTCTGGGGACTAGCGAGGTGTTTGCTGACAGTTCGTCATTATTAAACTCTCATCTCCCACATGAACGACGTAGTGGAGAGGAAATCACATCAGAGAGCAAACTAACGTGACAGAGAATGATGAAGGATGATGATGAGGATGTTTTTGCAGCTGTTGCTTGGTTTCTCCAGGTTTTTGTTTTGCGTGTTTTGCATCTACTTTCATGACTTACTCTCCTCCTCTCTCTCTCTCCTCCTCTACTCCATGTCTTACTCTCCTCCTCTCTCTCCTCCTCTACTCTATGTCTTACTCTCCTCCTCTCTCTCACTTCCTCTCCTCCATGTCTCCAGGGTGCTGTGTGTACGGAGCGTTGTCCAGAGGGCCGGTTCGGTTCAAACTGTGCCCAGGAGTGTGTTTGCCACAACAGGGGCCACTGCGACCCCGAAAGTGGACAGTGCCAGTGTGCTCTGGGCTTCACTGGAAATAGGTGTGTGTGTGTGTGTGTGTGTGTCCAGCTAATTCACAGGTAATCCATTTTGTAAAGCTTGGTTCATGTTTTCTGTTTACTGAAACCTCCCGTACTTTAGTGATGCTGTAGGGAAAATCCAGCTCTCCAAATCCCCCCGACCAGAAAAAACCAAACACCAGAATCGACCCGTCGTTCCAGTTCATTCAGGATGGCGGTTGTGGTTTGGGAGGGAATCTGCAATAACAACAGACTTGTATTTGCTGTTTTTCCTGTTTTCCCTGTATCTGCGTAACCCCATGCGTTCCTCCCTCAGGTGCAGCGAGGAGTGCCCCGTGGGTTCGTACGGCCTGGACTGTAAGAGCGCGTGCGACTGCGCTAACGGGGCGCGCTGCTACAACATCGACGGCGGCTGCCTGTGCGAGCCGGGCTTCCTGGGCCCGCGCTGCACGGAGAGCATGTGTCCACGCGGCACCTACGGCCTGCACTGCGAACGCACATGCCTCTGCCAGGACAAGCACACTCTCAGGTGGGTGTCGGCAGCAGACCGAAGGGTTTTAGCCCCGCCTACTGCGGCTCTCCTCCCGCTTCAGCGCAGTCGAGTTCACAGCAAGTCACCAAAATACAAAATGAAAAGAAATGACGCTTCGCTGGCCCGCCATCCGTCATGCACCATCACGAAAATAAAGCCCATATATGTGTAAATGAGTCACAACGGCTTCACCACATTCAGTTGTAGATACTGTTTATAGTAGAAAGGGTTTTTTTGCAAACTCAGCATTTGCCTTTATGGTGCTTTGCTCGGCACGTTAATCCCGTTTACCTTTTGTTTCCATTGGCCAGCTGCCATCCAATGAAAGGCGAGTGCACGTGCCAGCCAGGGTGGGCGGGCCTGTACTGCAACGAGACTTGCGCTCACGGTTTCTATGGTCACGGTTGCCTGGAGCCCTGCCTCTGTGTGAACGGAGGGGTGTGCGACAGCGCCACGGGCCAATGCCATTGTGCCCCGGGGTTTACGGTGAGTGACCTGGAAATACACTGAGTATCTATGGAGATATATAACTCTACCGTTATGTCAGGAGATAAAAGCCACTGACGTTTAACATCGGACAGTAATAACCTGCTGGTGTGTGACCCTAAAACTTACCTCTTCAACAAAATCCCATCATATCCCATCTCCCATGTCTTTCTCCTTTACTTGCACTGAAAACAAGTCCTCAGGCTGTGTTCGCACTGCAGGTAGAAGTGGCCCAGGTCTGGTTTTGTCCGTTCACACTGATGTCGGATGTGGGTCGCATGTGGGGTAGTTGAATAGTCGGATATGAGTTGGATATGAGAAAATCAGATTTGGGCTGCAGTGTGAATGTAGCTTTCGGCTATATGCTACTTGGGCCTCCCTGCAGGTGTATTGATGGCTATTAATGTTTGTTTGTTTGTTTATTTATTTATTTATTTATTTATTCATTTATTTTTTGGACGTGTGTGTTTTGTTTGTAATCTTTATTATTATTATTTATACTATTATTTTCTTTTTAAGTGTATATTGAAGTTTTGTTGCTTATCGTGTAGTTATCTATATTTTTGTGGAAAAAATAAAGTATAAAAAAAGAAGAAAAAAAGCCTTTTACTCCCTGGCTCCTTTACCTAGCACGTCATCCATGATCATTCTAGAGACGCAGGAATAGTTGTTGCATCTATTGTCTGGGCGCTACAGCCTTGACCCCTGCCTTACTATCTGCTGCTTGTAATGTTGTAATGTCATTCTACAAGCATTTCCCATTCAGTGGTCACATTTATCGAGTGCCTAACAGCTCCATGGATGCCTTACAACTCTATGAGTATGCACTCATAGAGTTAGGGTTAGGGAGTTAGGGTTACCACCTTTAGCATGCATGGCCCCACTGGGGAATCGAACCCCGTTTTTTGAGTTTTAGTTTATTTTTGACAAGGACCATGTGCAAAAAAAACCATTAGTTATTCTCAGATGAGAACAAAAACATGCTTTGCACCAGATTTAGCAATAAGCTAATTTCCATCTGCAGTCCCTACAACAGTAAAAATACACGTGTCAGTGCCATTGACCTACAGCAGCACAAAGAGCATCACCTCAATGCCTTAAATGTGTAACCTAAGTGTCATGCAACCTCATGTTAACCTTACAGGGGGTTCACTGTGAGAGTCCCTGTAAGAGTGACATCTACGGGAAGAGCTGCTCCCTGGAATGCTCCTGCGTCAACTACGTCGACTGCTCGCCGATCGACGGGACCTGCTTCTGCAAAGAGGGTAAGGCTTGGACGGAGACGGGGTGATGGATGGACTCACAGTGGTCCTCACTGGCTTTGACAGGATTGGGGAATGTGTCACTTTAACTGTATTGACAGGAAGACAGACAAATGTGTTTGCACAGCCTATAGTTAAAGTAGATATTATTAGTGTGCATGCATTAATGGACATCTATCAATTAATCAATGATGGCCGACTGTGTGTTGTGTGTCTCCAGGCTGGCGAGGGCGGGACTGCTCCACCCCCTGCTCCAAGGGATCCTGGGGCCCGGGATGCAACGCCACCTGCCAGTGCACCAACGGGGCAGGATGTAACCCTGCAGACGGATCCTGCACCTGCACACCTGGCTGGCAGGGGGCGCTGTGTGACCAAGCATGCCCGGTGAGTGCCTGAAAAGGGCTTGATAACACAATTAACACTTGCCACCTCATATCTAAAGGACATACGTAAACGTTGGGGTAGTATCAGGGTAGAGAATTGTCCTGGACGCAAGCTACTTCATTGCACAAAAATCACACTCCAGACAAGATAGAAAAGAAAAGTGTAATATATATGTATTTATTCTATGTCAAGTTAAGTAGACGGATGAAGCTTCTTCTTTTAGCCGCAATGTAATGGTACCTGGCAGTTCTGACTGGACAATCTGTAGTAGCAGTGTCGTCCAGCTTTGTCTCCCCTGCCTCACCTTGTGTTTGATCAGATCTGTGTTTTGCATCTTGCTTGTCTTTGCCGCCAACCCGGCCACGCTGTCCGCACCGTGATGCGATGCCAGCGTAGTATTTTATTTGATTCTGACTGAGTTGGCTCAGAGCGCTGAAGAGATTCCCCTGACGGTGCTTTGCGCATTTGGCGTTTGTTCACATGTACAGATGGGCACGTTCGGGCCAGGCTGCCTGAAGAGGTGTGATTGTGTTCACGATGACGGCTGCCAAGCTACCGGCGGGGAGTGCCAGTGTCTGCCAGGTTGGTGGGGTGAGTAATGACGCCCTCCCGGTGCCCCCGCCAGCTTGGCTTTGGTACCAGAGATACGTCTGGTCCAATAGTGTTGACTGAGCCACAGGTTTTAACCCTTCTCTCTGTCTGATCTTCACTCTGATGATCTTCATAGAGCCCTCCCCTTTCTGAACTCAAGTTGACATGAAGAACCAATAGGAACCGATATACAGGATGTGATGTGCTCTTCAACTAGGGTGACCACCTAGATAGAAACTTGGCTCTATTCAAGGGTGTAAATTTGATTTGGAAAGTGGTGCTGACAGATCGTGGGGGGTCTGGGGATGCTCAACCAGACAAAAAATGATGTTTTAACTCACATGTCCTCCAATTCTACACAATATTTTATGATTTTGTATTCAACACAAACTTTTGGACACGATTAAGTTTAAAATATGATGTATGTAATGTGTACTGTTGAACCGTGTAATCCATGCTCCTCTTGTTTGGCCAACTAGTAAATAATAGCTGGTATATGATCAAGCTTCTGTCCTTTGTGGTTCTTACTTGTGTTGGCCAGCTAGACTTGGCTCTCAGCTCTCGGCTCTTCTTACACGTCGCTAGATGATGATAGTGATAGAAGATAAACCTGCACAACCATCATAGTTTATCTGAAACCATTTTTGCATCCCTGCTGTTCCATCACACTGCCAACTGGGATGTGGTGCAAAAGACATTCGGCAATAAAATAGTAAACATTTTGTAGGGATGATAACCTGTTGGTTTAAAAAGCAAAAGAATTCTACCTCATGTAATCCAATTCTAAATAATAATAAAATATATATATATCAATATAGAGTATTCAAACCCCTTGACCTTTTCTTCTACTATTAAGTTTCAATTTCAAAGCACATTTATTTGGGATTTCTCATCTGAGTTCCATGCAAAGCTCTCTATTCTATAAAAGTGAAAAGAAAATTGTTGAAATTTAATGATGAAATGAAATGAAAATAATAATAATAGAAATCACCCCCTTTGCTTGTTCGGGGTAAGTTGTCACACTAGCAAAAACTAATTTGGTATTACCGTTACTCAGATGTCATTTCATTATTCTTAACATTGGTTTCCTTTCAACCTTGTTATGAACTTGAACACTTGGACACACAACACACTCACGCTCACATTCACTTCAGTCCACCTGACGTGCATGTCTTTGTGGGAGGAAACGATCATGACTCCTTCCTCCATGTGTCTGTCCCCCAGGCACCCGCTGCAGCGAGCCGTGCCCAGACGGCCTGTGGGGGCGCCACTGTAACCAGACCTGCTTCAAGCGCTGCCCGAACAGCGACACCTGTCTGAGGGACACGGGAGCCTGCGTCTGTCGGCCCGGCTACTGGGGGGTCACCTGTCAGAACAGTGGGTGATAGGTTGAGACGCTGCAACACTCAGATATCAACTCAAACACTGAAGTGTGATGATTTAATGTCTCTCTCTCTCTCTCCCTCTCTCTCTCTCTCAGAGTGTAGAGCTGGTATGTTTGGTGACCAGTGCAGTATGTCGTGCCCGTCCTGTGGCCAGTCCTACCGCTGCCACCATGTGACAGGAGAATGTGATTGTCTCCCAGGATACACTGGACCGCACTGTGATCAAGGTCAGCCATGACGATGCATCTGTAACGCCAATGGTCAAAACGTGGTGATCTCTGCTGCTACTAGTATGAAGGATCTGATGTAACAATACTGTACTGTACTGTACTGTAGATATCTGCAGGTCACTTGGGGTTACACTTGATGGTTAATGCGGATGAAGAAAATAACTTCTTTTGTGATTCTATATCCTGTCTCTACGAGATACTGCTTCTCCAGTATCACCACTTTCAAATTTCTAACCTCTCAGAAAGCATTTCAAGAAGTGATCAATCAGCTGTGCCTTTTTTTGATTGGTAGAAATCAGCTGTCACTCCTACTTTGCTTTGTAAATCATCCATTGCGAGGTCAGTGGAGGGGGAGGGGCTTTAACTGGTGAACCTGTGTGATTTGCAGCGTGTCCAGCCGGCTACTACGGCAGGCAGTGTTCTGAGGTGTGTATTAATTGTGCCAACAACTCGACGTGCGACCACCGGGACGGCCACTGTGAGTGTCTGGCCGGCTGGACCGCAACCGACTGCTCCATACGTGAGTGTGCCATGTTTACATGTTTACTGTTACTATTATGCTTTTCACACTACATTTAACCCCGGGCTAAGCAGCGTTTCACACTTGCATTTTTGAAAGAGGGTTAACACCGCCTTTAACCCTGGGTTAACAAACACCGCTAGCACCACTTTTGTGGTGCTATCCCCGAAACGCGGTGCTAAGAACAATAGTGTGAAACGTTGTGGGGTTAGAATGTAACAGTGAGTGGGATATCAACAACTATATATAAACATTCAAATGAGAATGTTAACCCGGGGTCTACAAGCTTACAGTGTGAAATCCTGAACACTGAATACCTGGGGTCAATTGTTAGCCCAGGGTTAAAGAAAACTAGTGTGAAACGTGAGATAAGTTAACCCAGGGCTATTATAACCCAGGGCTAAAGTTAACCCTGGGCTAACATATTCAAGTGTGAAAAGCCTGTTAGGTTTTCACACTAGTTTTCTTAAACCCTGGGCTAACAATTGACCCCGGGTATTCGGTGTTCAGGATTTCACACTGTAAGCTTGTAGACCCCGGGTTAACGTTTAATGCTAATGTTTAACTCGCTGTTACATTCTAACCCCTGTTACATTCTAACCCTGTTACATTCTAACCCCGGTTACATTCTAACCCTGTTACATTCTAACCTGTTACATTTTAACCCCTGTTACATTGTAACCTGTTACATTCTAACTCCTGTTACATTCTAACCCCGGTTACATTGTAACCTGTTACATTCTAACCCTGTTACATTCTAACCTGTTACATTTTAACCCCTGTTACATTCTAACCTGTTACATTCTAACCCTGTTACATTCTAACCTGTTACATTCTAACCCCTGTTACATTCTAACCCTGTTACATTCTAACCCCTGTTACATTGTAACCTGTTACATTCTAACCCCTGTTATATTCTAACCCTGTTACATTCTAACCCATTACATTCTAACCTGTTACATTCTAACCTCTG
The DNA here is from genome assembly GCA_034670385.1 of Hoplostethus mediterraneus. Lineage (NCBI taxonomy): Eukaryota > Metazoa > Chordata > Actinopteri > Trachichthyiformes > Trachichthyidae > Hoplostethus > Hoplostethus mediterraneus. The sequence continues at coordinate 114,460 of JAXDDW010000114.1, read as the reverse complement.
TTACATTCTAACCTCTGTTACATTCTAACCCCTGTTACATTCTAACCCTGTTACATTCTAACCCGTTACATTCTAACACCTGTTATATTCTAACCCGTTACATTCTAACCCCTGTTACATTCTAACCCTGTTACATTCTAACCCCTGTTACATTCTAACCCTGTTACATTATAACCCCTGTTATATTCTAACCCCTGTTACATTCTAACCCCTGTTACATTCTAATCCTGTTACATTCTAAACCGGTACATTCTAACCCTGTTACATTCTAACCCCTGTTACATTCTAACCCTGTTACATTCTAACCCCTGTTACATTCTAACCCCACAACATTTCACACTATTGTTCTTAGCACCACATTTCGGGGATAGCACCACAAAAGCGGTGCTAACCCTGCTTCGTAGCAGGGTTTGTTAACCCAGGGTTAAAAGCAGTGTGAAACGTGTGAAACGCTGCTTAGCCCGGGGTTAAATGCGTCTTTAACCCAGGGTTAAGAAAGACGTTAGCCCGGGGTTAAGTGTAGTGTGAAAAGCCTATGTGGGTACCAATGCTGTCAGCATCACCACGGTATCGGTGATTGCAGTGAAGAAGGCCCTCTAGGGTTATCAATACATCTGTACTGTCTGATGTTTGTTCTAAATGTCTGTAAAAACTCAAAAAGAAAAAAGCAAGAAAGGTTTCCACAGTTGAAACACCAAAACTGCACATCTCATGCAACGCTTGTATCTGATGTCGTCCAGCCTGTAGTCCAGGGAGGTTCGGTCCGTTCTGTACCCAGACCTGCTCCTGTCCAAGCAACATCATCTGTGACCGATATACCGGGGGATGTGTGTGTGAGGCCGATGGAGGCGACTGCAAACAAGGTACAGTATTCATTTAAACTCATTTACCCATCAACCCTTCGTATGGGGTGACAGCCTGTTTCAGCCTGTTTCATGGAAGGCGTGGGTGATCCTGAAAATGCAGCACATTCCCTTGATATTCCATTTGTGAGATTTATGACCCAAAATGAACAACTTGCCCCGTTTCCTCTCCCAACCGAGTTCCATTTCAGGGTAACTGATGAACACGGCTCTAGTTTTTGTTCCTGAGCTTTCTGCCCCCCCCCTCCTCTTCCACAGACTCCACAGAGCTGTCAGGGAGTGTGATGGTGCCTCTCCCCCCCGGCGAGAGGGAGTCGTGGGGGGCCATCGCCGGCATCGTGGTGCTCGTCATCCTCGTGGTCCTGCTGCTGGCTCTCCTGCTGCTCTACCGCCGCCGGCAGAAGGACAAGCAGAACAACACGCCGACCGTCTCCTTCTCCACCGCCCGCACCGTCAACTCCGAATACGCCGTCCCAGGTAGGGAAGGATACGCTTCACATGTGACTAGGGGTCGGTGATTATCGTGTTTATAATCGTAATCGTAATTTAATTGGATTCTTAGCAAATTTTCAAAATCGTTGATTTCGATTGTTATTTAGGCGACAAGAACAAGGAACGTCTAGAAGCGCCAGTTAGCAAAGCAACCAGTGTGTGTGTGTGTGGGTGTGGGTGTGTGTCTGTGTGTGTGTGTGTGTGTGTGTGTGTGTGTGTGTGTGCGCGCGCATCAGACGTAACATCACTTTCCCTGAATGAATGGGCCAAATACTTTCCCCAATACTGCGTTCATGAACTGTCCCCTTAAAAAATACTACGTGGTATTCAGTCATGTCCCTCCACCCCGTTTGGACCGGTCGTTTTTGGCGAGCCGCGAGAGAATGTGTCAAGCCGGGCAGGAAGTCAGACACAGGAACGGCATAGAGCATCCAGTCAATTTCAAAATAAAACAAATTTCAAAATAAAACAAAACAAATAAAATAATCGTTCATTAATCGTAACCGTTTTTTAAAAAGATTTTTAGTCATATCGCCCACCCCTACATGTAACACACTTCAAAGATATGAAGAAGATTAGCTCCAAAATGACCAAGTGATGGCTGATAAATACAAATTTGATGGAATATTCCTTAAAGGTGATATACGTGGGAGTGATTTTTCCATCGGCATTTGACTCGTTCCACCATCTGCTACTGCAAGAACCTCTTAAAGCTTTAGCTGCTAATGTCTCAAAATGAATGTGGTAATGATTCATTAATGTTTAAATACTACCTAGCACCTTTAAATGTTAAGATACCTCGTGATCATCTAGTTTGGAGCAAAGCTATTGATATGTTTGGATGTTCTGGTTGCCCTCAGTTCATCTGCTTTGGTTCTCAGACGTTCCTCACAGCTACCACCACTACTACTCCAACCCCAGCTACCACACCCTGAGCCAGAACCGGCCGCCTCTGCCACACCTTCCCAACAACCACGACCGCACCATCAAAGTGAGTGTCATCTCTGTTACACTGCTTCAGTTCTGTGACGCACCAGGCCGACGTTTTGGTCAACGAAGCAGAGGAAACATATACAATCTATCTGGTCAATAAGAAGTCGGTGTTGTGACGTCTCCTCAGGTTTCTCCAGGGCATCACAGACCTTAGTCATTACTGTTACATTTCACTGCCATTGCTCCAAATGCATATTTTTCCTTGACATTGATTCATTTTGATTGGCTATTCATCGTGTCTGTCATGCAGAACACCAACAACCAGCTGTTCTGCAGCTCGAAGAACATGGAGAGGGAGAGGCGGGGCTTGTTTGGGGTCGAGAGCAACGCAACTCTGCCTGCAGACTGGAAACACCACGAGCCCCGCAAAGACACAGGTCTGCTGTCTGGTTCAGATTCGGTTACATTCAGACGTTTAGCATTTAGACACGAGGATGTGGAGAGAAACAGGAGAATACATTTAAACTCCTGGATGAACAGTACAAGCAAACAGTAGTAAGGAGCTTTATTAAAAATCAGATATCGGCTTGTACATCACAGTATAAGACCACAGCTACATGACGTGTCTGTAAAACCTGCAAAGATTTTTTATTTTCACAATTTATTTATTTCATCGTTCAGTTATGTTTTTAGTAAATGAATTCTTCATTTAAAGGCTTAATGTATCCTAGAGTTTCCCCTAACACTGAATAGATGTAGTGGGTCACCCTGCTAACTCTCCTAAATTAATTTCACTAGTCTGGCTTTCAGTGAAGAGTTTTCGTGCCACATAATGGTCTTTCTGGAGGAAAACACGAAATACTTTTCTCACTATTCGTATATTATACTATAAACTAGTCAAATTTAAAGTATATCAGCACAAAAAATCTGCTATCTGCGACAGTAGGTGTCGAATGAAATCCAAACATCCAAGCCAGTAGATATAATAAAAGATATTACTGACCCTGGTAAGATCATAAACGACAGAGAAATTCAAGGAAATCCAACAAGAGCTGAGAAGAAAAGGTAGAAAGTTGAGTTTTTCACCTTGAGAAAACTTTGTCATCCATCACATTTCCATTGGACAGAAAATCATTTCAGACAAACAGACAGAAACTCAGTTAATACGAGACAATAAAAACAATAAGGACATCGTAAAAAACAATCGGTGCATGGCAAGCACTCGTTCCCTGCCACGCCATCACATGCTATTGATTGTGCATCTATCTAAGACAGGTGATCTGCTTTCTATTAGTTTGCCATAAATGAAAATGAAGACGCCAGATTTGTCTTCTAATGTTTCCAGGAGCTTTTGGCATCGATCGGAGCTACAGCTACAGCGCCAGCCTCGGGAAGTACTACAACAAAGGTAGTCCGTCACCCTGCTCTCTTATTACCTTTCCTACCATCTGTTCTAGAAAGATGGGAATGCCAAAACTACGGAGACAACCTGACGTTACGTAACGCCATAGCCAAGTTACATAAACATTACATAAATATTAGCTGCATGAATGTGTTGATCCTGAGCTTTTGATACTGAACAGATCCTTCACCCAGGACAATATTAACCCCACAATACAATCTAACACTGTCAATCTCACCCTAACTTTAAGATGACCTTTCTGTTGAAAATGCATAGAAATGTTACAAATGTATAAATATTACATAGCTTAGATAGAATAACAACTATCTACCAACCATGCTGTATGACCTTTTGACCTTTGACCCCTGAATATGATCCACTACTGTGTGCTGTGTTGTTAAATAGAGTTTTGATACAAAAAGGGATATCCACCATGTGATCAAACTGATGTCTATGCTTACATAATGGTTCATTGAACAACATTAAAACTTTTTTTTTTAAATATACAAAGTAATTTATGTCTGGTTGACAAAATGATAATTTTACAGATTGTATCCTGGATATTTTAGGGATGCTGAATGGTGAAATCTGGATAATGGTGTATTTATTCATTTATAAACACTTCAACTTGTGTTTTGAAGAGGTACTTCACTAAATCTTAGTTTTTAGGTTACCTACTGCAAAAGAAGACATTTTTCTCTTGATTTTTTTTTGAAGTTTTTAATCAACTTCCCAAGATCAAGAAAAACACCTTTGGCATCATCATTTATATTCTGTGAGATGGCTGAAAGAAAGGTTTCTGCACAGTACCCATCCATATATTCAACACAGCAAACTAGTTGAAAAAGAACATGAAAATATAGTTAATAAATGCCTGAGAATAGGACTTAATAGGACCACTTCAGGTAATGCAGTTTGACAACATCTTAATATTGAACTTTCTTTGATTTTGGAACCCAAAGCTAATAAAACAATCATAAAAAAACATGGTGAATAAAAAAAGAAATTAATGAATTTTAGAACAACAACCTAAAACGTTGAGTTACACATTAGCCTTTCGCCCACTTTAAAGGTGTTTTATGAGTCTCTCTTCCTGTGCATCCTGTTGCTGACAGAGCTGAAGGACACGGTGGCGGTGAGCAGTAGCTCTCTGAACAGCGAGAATCCTTACGCTACCATCAAGGACCTGCCCGGCCTGCCCTTCTGCCCTCCGGAGAGCAGCTATGTGGAGATGAAGTCGGCCATGCCCAGAGAGAGGGCGTACACTGAGATCAGCCCTCCGCCCTTCAGCACTGCCACCTTACGCAGGGGTGAGCAAGGCTGAAGTATTGATAGGTGTCCAATGAGACATCATGGTGTCAACGCCCAGTCACCAGCACAGAGAAGCTGGACGTTAGCATTTTACATTTGAGGCATGGAGCTTCCAGAGCGACTTGCAGCAGAATGAGTTTAGATCCCTACATTACAAGCAACTAATAGTAAGTCAGTGCCTTGACAATAAATGATACAATTATTCCTGTAAGTGTAGAAAGATCATGTGTGATAGAGACATGCTAGCAATGGAAATTAAGGTGGAGGAGGAGGGTTGGAATTATTATTTTTTTTACTTTGTCAGGATCTAGTTAGAGCGAGTAGAGGAGGACGATATGGGAAAGGGAGATGTGACAGAAGGAGATGACATGAAGTGAAATAAAATAGATGCTGTGCTGTTGGACTAGGCAGCTTGGTGGGCAATGTCGATAAACACCAGCTCCCAGGCAGTAAAGTCAGGATCTATTTAAAGGTGTGCTGAAAACAAGATGCTCCTATGTGATGAAAGCACTGCAAACCGAGTCAGCTCCTTGGGCACTGTTGCCGATGAAGGTTGCCCAAAAAAGTTGCCCCGCGTAACGTTGCCTTTTTGTGATGATGCTCTTTCATTAACCTGTTTTACTTTTCATGGGTATTTTTGAACGGGTAAAACGAAACACCATACTCTGAATCTGAACAGCCAAGCAATCTGATTGGTCAGAGATGCAATTCCCATAATACACAGGTAGCCATGCTGTATCGGTTGCTATGCCAATCCCTGTGGCAACCAGTTAGTGATCTTTATTTCCCCTGGTTGATATTCTCATACACTGGTAACAGTTGTGTAAATGTGATTTTAAATACATAGTGTGGTATCTAGTAAATATCACCTATCACATATGGGAAGGAAGGGCTGAATGTATGAACAACTCTGTTAACGTGGAAGTGAGGAAGAGGGCAGAGGAGACCTGCTGTTGTTCATTTCTACTTTTATCAATATTTATTTATCTGCGTTATTTAAGATCAAGGCTCTTTTTACAAGGCAGACCTGCACAAGGCAGCAAGAGCACATGAAGTTTCAGACAGAATAAGAAATGATGATGGGGGAGGGGGGACGTAACCATGGCAACCTGCTAGCAGGCTAGGAGAGTCAGACTCGTGGGTTTAGATGTTTTGTTGTCTCACTTGACCCCACTAACTCTAAAAGCAGCAGAAGACTGGTTACTGAGGTCAGTCAGCTTTGTGTGCATCAATAAATAAAGGGTATGAAGGTTGAGCTGTATGAATCATACCTGATGGATCATATCTGTACTGTAGTATCAGTGATGCTGCCTCTGGAAACGCTACCCTGACCCTTCCTCTCAGCACTGAGCCTATTTGTCTGAGCTCTTGTTTATTTGTCTTCACTTATTTGTCTCATTTGTTTAATAAAAGTAGGTAGATAACTTATTGATCTTCTACCTCAACACTGGTTCTGCTGTTAGATGATGTTTAGGAAGGAAATGCACTTACGAGTTCTGGTGACTAGTAGTTCTCTACCTATGTTGAATGCACTTATTGTAAGTTGCTTTGGATAAAAGTGTCTGCTAAATGACTGGAATGTAATGTGATGTAATGTATAGTCACAGTTTAACGGGGGAAAACACAAATCCAAAGACAATTATAAAACTGCACGAGTCAAAATTCTACTGAAGTAAAAGTATTGACATGTTTGATATTAAATGTATTTAACTATGTGAGAGTATGTAACCATCAACTGCGTTAGTGATCTGTCCTCAGGTTGAACTCAAAGACCTCATGTGCTCTGATTCCTTGGAAATGTCACCATTCATATTAACTTATTAACACCATTTGTATGTTGAACCTGTAACAGAAGTGGCTTGTATAAGAAGTATTTGAAATGCAGCAAAGTCACTGTACAGTACAAAACTAAAAGTAGTAGTAGTAGATAGACATTTTCATTCTCTACATTTACTGAGACCTTTTCTTCATTCTACATGTCAACAGCATGTTACAGGGCTTTACTTAAGACCACCTTAGTCGAGTCCTGAGATGAGTTCAAGGCTTCACGAGTCTGGACTCAAAGACACCAGTTCTGCATGGTATTTAATAAATGTAGTTGAGTACAAAGTGACATTTGCTTTTAGATCTAGCAAAGTAAAAGCACAAGAGCATGAACCGCTCCTCATTATTTATCACATTGTGTTTTTTCCCTACCCTCTCAGAGCGTCAGAGCTCCCTGGGTCACGCTCCAGACCAGGACACCCAGAACCACTATGACCTCCCCGTCAACAGCCACATCCCTGGACACTACGACCTGCCGCCGGTCCGCCGCCCCCCCTCCCCCTCCCGCAGGAGAACACCTCAATGACCATCACAACTGCAGAGCAAGTTACGCTTTCTTCCCTCGCTACAGTGATGACGTTATGCCTGTAGCTGCAAGAAACCGCTACTTTAGCGCTTGTCTGACAATCAGAGCCCCACCCAGTAAAGACCACCCACAGTGCAATGGGGGGAGATCTGTCCCAAAGAGGCGTGATTGGTTGAGGAGGATGCCCCCATTCAACTCCATGTGTTGTGTAGAAACACTGCCCCCCTGTGGCTCACCATGGTACTCGCCTCACCGTGACAGACTTGTGATCCAGACTGGGGCGCCAGCAGGCTGCGGTGGCGACTCCTGGACTGTGGCGACGCCAGTGGGCCTTTTGCTGCCTTCTTGTCCCACGGGGGAAAAACCCCTCAAATTACTTGGAAATGTTTGAACTCCTTTGAAGCCATCAATATGCCATAACTCAAGTTTTCTGTAGACATGGTTGGTCTTGATCAGCTGTTTCACACCTTTAAAGGGGCCCTATTATCAAAATTGTCCTATTTACAGTACTGTTAAAAAATCTTAGGCACATGTAAAACAATTCCGTAAAGCGAAGATCCTTACAATTATAAAATAATACAATTATACGTTTCTAAATATCAAAACAATTACTAAATTTATATATTTTTTAAAATCTAGGGGGCCTAAGACTTCTGCACAGTACTGTATATACATATATTTTCAAAGATGATTCATGTAGACATTGTTAAAATTGTTTGTTCGTTGAGGTTGACCTTTTTTACAGGTCGTTTTAGACTAACTAGAGTCAACGTATCACAGCTGGACTTGGTCTTGATTGGCTCCCATCACTAAAGTCACTTTTGAATGACTCAATAATATGGGAGCTTTAACACACGTCCTTAGTGACCGATGCATTTAAAGTTTTACAGCAAACCAAACCATTGCAACCACAAGTGCAAAATCTAGTTGTCATTTTCAGAGTCATAATCACAAAATGACTTGCGTGTTGAAAATCATTCATTTTGGTTGTTTTATTTGAAATGAATATATCTTTTTGTATACCATTACCTACAACTGACTTCCTTGTTGGTGACGTTCAGAATTCAGGAAGTCAGAGAAACCAGGTCCATCGCCAAACCCCGAGTTCCCCAGTAGTATTTACCACCTGAAAGCCGAGGTGCACAGTATTTTCATATTTCATATTTACCATCTTTCCATATGACATGAATGCAGCATTTGTGGACAGAAGGAAGCTTGTGTCTCGTGTGTTTAACCAAATGAAGCTTACTTATCGCTGCTGTCTGATGAAAACCTTGTATTGCAAAAAAGATTACAATCAACTTGATGGGAATTTAGAAAAACCTTTCTTTCATATTAATGACGGTTTGAAATCATTTGTTTTATGGGACATTTGAGAGATTTTTAAAATTGAGAGTTATAAGTCAAAAGCAGCATCATGAATGTCATCGTGTCTTACAACACTTAGAGGCTCTCTTGGCTTCGCTTGGAATTTAATTGCAGCATTTTGGCAACAACTGCATTGAAAGCCAATATTGGAATTGTCTATTGAACAGTTCTAAAATGTGGATCAGCTTTGGGGGAAAAACAATTACATGAAGTTTATCATATATTTCTGCAATCTTGAGGATCTAGTCTGGAACAGTGTTATCATCAAGTTACAAGTTAAGTAAATGTCAAAGCTCTTCATAATCCTACACATTTAGCTTCCCTTCGACATTTGGCCGTGGACCATGTAAAAGAAACAATGTGCTTTAAATGGTATAGTTTTGTACAGTAGAGCTGCTTGTTACAATGTCCATATATTTCTGAATGTAACCGTGCAACATGTTGTATATAATGTAAATAAAAATGGCTGCACTTTTGAGTTTTTTTCCCCATTTGAATGACAAAGTAGTGAAAATCTGCAAACCCAACAAAATAATTACCAAGACCATGACCACTGGGAAAAACAATTTTACTTGGTATTATTTTAGAAAAGACAAAAAAAAAAAAAAAAAAGAGTGCGTGGCTTTTCCATATTGGTAATAGCATTGTGGACAGATGCAACACAAACGCCACTTCACAAAAGACACATGGCAACCTCAGCAATAATGGCTCACAACTTGAAATCACTTTCAGTGAAATTTGTAAAGCCTCGAGTGCTTCAAATGATCAAGTCTACATCCAGACTCAAGGAGTGGAGAGGATTTCATGAAGGCCTTTCAAGTGTTTTAGTTTTTGTGAAAACATTTGCTAACACGTTGGTGGAAGATTAATGGGAGTCAAACCATTCTCTGGTCTTACAGCTTCTCCAACTACAGTAAATCGGTGGGTTGAATGGCTTGGTTCTTAACGTCAGCTAATGTTGCATACATGCTAACAAAAGGCTGCTGTCACCGTCTTAACTCAACCATAAAACACTAGTGTAGTAAAGGGAATGGCTGCTGGCCAATAAGTAAGACCTCTGGAAATCCTGACCACAACCTCATAGATGCACATACAGTAATCATCTCTTTTCCATTAAAGGTAGATGTAGACAACCATACAAACATGGAATAATATATCCTGTACTTATAAATCTCAGATGACAAATACTAAACATCTTTGGAATTGGTAATTTCTCATAGCGTGTTAACTATAGTCTTAAATGGACATCAACATCAGGACTCTTTAAGGCACTTCACAATGTCTACTTAAGGCATTTTCACGCACTATTACAGAATAAAAGTCTAATTTGGCGGTAATATATAGCAAAAAAGCCATCAAGTATTCTCCATCAATGCTTTGATATGCTTTCTCTGGAATATAATCAATTCAAGCTGCCAGACTACAGTACATGTCTACCTGCTGTGCATAGTTGACAAGGCCATCAATAAATGCAGCACATGAAGCCAAAGCATACAGACCCACAACCCTGCTCGCATCCCGAGCGCATGCCCGACAATTCGCAAAGCCAGGAAGAAAAAAAACCAGCAAAAAAACAACAAAAACACTTTGGGAGAGGCCAGGACGACTGACGGTCACAAGACTTCAATGCAGAGCATGTGAGCCAAGAATACAACCAGCGCCAAATTATTATAGACTGTCTTTTCTGTCCTGTATAAAGGCACATTTGTGTTAAATTAGTGTTAAAGTGGGTTCTGTTACTACACTGTAAATCGTTGCAGAGCTCTATAAAGACACAATGATTGAATAAGATGAGAAATCCTATAAAAATATGACTTTAGTCAGTAAGGCTCCAGACGAAGCAACAAGCTATTCCTGATACATTGCACATTTTGGTAGAAAACAAATTGTACATTTCCTGTCATCAAGACAAAACATCTTTGGAATTGCTGTAAAAAAAATAAGGCAACAATTGTACTATTAATGTACATATAGCAAGACTGAGACTTCCATCACTCAGTTCACTGGGTACAATCAAGACCACCCAATACATTCAGCACACAACCACAATCCCTTATTTCCATAGACCTTCAAACACAAACACCATCTCTCTGGTCAAGCTGCAAATTGAAAAAAAAAAGCACCAGTCCTTTTCTCCTTTTCTCCTGGAGCCTCCAAGACGATTTGAATCCAAATAGAAAATGTGTTTGTTAAGGCAAAGGGCTGACAGACGTCTGGACCCGGACCTCACAGTACTTTACCATTCATTTGCAACCTTGATTTGTTTCCAGCAAAAAACTACAGTTCATCTGCTCCAGAGCAAATACAAATACATTCTCTACCATGACGCAGAAACTGTACAAAGGTTTGATATATTCATCAGAGTGCTAATGAGGTCAGGGCGGGGCTAAACCCTGATCAGGTAAGTGGCATTCAGAAAAAGGGCTGGTAAAGTGTGCGGGCGTACCAGGGCCCTGACCCTGATACGCCCCTGACCCCTGACCCCCCCCCCCCCTTCCTGACAGGGTTCACTAGCTGTGCGTGTTGAGTGTTGACAGCCTGGCTATTAGATGTGAAACCCCAGCTGGATCAAAGCATAAGCACTGGTCAGTGTGTGTGTGTGTGTGTGTGTGTGTGTGTGTGTGTGTGTGTGTGTATAGAGTAGGATACAGTACAAGCCAGCAGCATAGCACGCATGCAATAACATAACTTGAATATACAAATTCAAAAGCTAAATAAGAAAAATCAGATGCCCTTCGCTAAACCTTGAATCCAATCGAACCGGCTGATTACAAAATAAGACGAGACCATAAAAAACATCAAGAAAAACAGGAAATCCCAACGCTAGAAAACAAGTCTCCTATGTGGGGCGCAGGAGGTCGTGGATTCAGGTGAGGTGGTGTCAGGTTTTACATGACGGAGCAGTTCTCCGGTTTGGGACGCCCCTGAAACAGGAAGTGACACGGTGGAGCAAAGGGGGAGGAGAAGGAAGTTGAGAAGACAGGAAGAAGGATATTAGAACACATAAACAAACCAGGAAACGGAAGTAGCAACAACTTGTGTTTGGTTTTGAGGAGATATGAAGTAAGTTGATTGATTAGTTCCTTTTATTTCATCCTATTATGACTCTTGTTACCTGTCTGGGCTGGTTGGTACCAACGATGAAGGACTGTCCAATGAGGCCCTCAGGTAGACCGCCGCCGCCGCTGCAAACACCTCCGCGGTCCGCCGACTGGCCGCAGGAGTCGCAGATCACCGTGCGGCTGCGCAGGTTGTACTCGCTCTCCACGCCGCTGGTGCTGTGGGCTCCCTGCAGGGGGCGACAGACAACTGCTGTTTTAGACCGGGAAGCGCTGCGAGACGTGTTGTTCCCCGTGTATAATGCATCACGCCACGTGGTATTATTTAGAGTTTGCGCCTCAACTTACCATGTCGTCATCTTCATCGTCGTGGAACAGGCTGCGCGTGACTTTCCTCATGGCCATTTCCTAGTGAACGTGAGGAAAGTCGGTTGTTGTGGTGAAAAGGAAGGAAAGCGGAGGATCAGCACGGCAACATAGGAAAATGAAAAGTTGGGCATAACGTGTGATGTCAGACCTCGCCGTTGGCGTTGATGAGCATGGTCTGGATGTTGTCGCCGGTGCCCCAGGAGTTCTGGGTCTTCCACACCAGGTCAGTGGGGGGGTTGTGGCTTCCACCGCCAGATGAAGCCCAGATCTGTAAAGCACAAAGGTCTTGGGGTTAGCGAGAGAGAGAGAGAGAGAGAGAGAGAGAGAGAGAGAGAGAGAGAGAGAGAGAGAGAGAGAGAGAGAGAGAGAGAGAGAGAGAGAGAGAGAGAGAGAGAGAGAGAGAAAAGAAACAAAAGGAAAGGATGAAAGATCAAACAAATGGATGGCAGGATGGAAGAACTCACGGTGACGGTCCCTCCGGCCTTCAAGGTGAACTTGGGGAACTTGTAGGCGATGGGGCTCCCAGTACCGACCTGCCTCTTCACCTGCCACTGGCCCAGCTGTTGGTCCTGCATCAGGGGAATGGGGAGAGAGAGAGAGAGAGAGAGAGAGAGGATGGGACTGAGTGCAGTGTGCAAATAATGATATAACACCAAGATGGTGCCGTGCCACTTCAACCCGTTGCTTCAAGGACATGACATCCTGTCAGACAGAAGACACCTTATGTCTGCATCAAAGTGGGAATCTGCAAGATCTAATCTGCAAGATCTAATCTACAAGATCTAATCTGCAAGATCTAATCTGCAAGATCTAATCTGCAAGATCTAATCTACAAGATCTAATCTACAAAATCTGACATTTTATTTTGGTGAAATCTGACAACGCACTTGGCAAACCTGTGGCCAGTACTGTGACGTCTTTTTCCTTCACGTTTGCCTTTCTGTAGGTGGCGCTCTTTTTCTTTGTCTGTTCAGCCACGGTGGCTGTCGCTGCTCACGCTAACTACCCAGTTCTTCTTCTATTGATTCCAAACAAGCTGCAGCTGCTGGAAACGTAAAACACATCACTTCCTGTGTGCCTGAGGATTTGTCCACCGGGTGTTTAGGACAGCAAAGGCTTTCCTGAACAAGGTGTCAGGCTGAATCACTAATGTGTTATTTATTTCTGTGAAAACGTCATTATTAGTTTATTACAGATTGAGACATCACATACAGTCACACACATACACCCCAGACAAGCTCCTCCCCCCACCAGGACAAGCGCGTTACCTCGTCGGCCTTGTTGCTGAGGCGGACGTACTTGCCGTCCAGGTCCACCTCGTCCACGGTGACGCGACCGCTGGCGGAGGCCTGCTGGGCGATGCGGGTCCGGGTTACGGTGCCCGCCGCCACGCTGGACGTCTCGCTGTCGTTGTCGTTGAGGCGCCGCTTCTTCGCGCTGGCGCTGCCGGAGGAGTTGCGGCTGCTGGAGGTGGCGGCGGCGGCGGCAGAGTGGAGGAGGCGGCTGCTGTGGCTGTGGCCCGAGCCGGACGTCCGGGTGACGGTGACCCTGGTGGGCGGAGGGCTGGGCGACAGACGCAGCCTGGGGAGAGAGACAGGTTTACATTGATGATACACCGGCAGAGTCAGGGTCACTAAACTTCACGGCTACAGGTTTGAGGGATGCTGTCCATGTTGTGAGGATGTACGAGAGAAGACAGGACAGATTTAGACAGGTGATACATCGACAGAGAGCTGAACCTAGGATGACTAGGGATTACCGGTCAAAAGGTTTCATGGTTTGCTTGAGTCTCAGTCTAGAAGGTTTTTCATTATATTGTTATTTCAGGGATGTAATGGCTACCGAGCTGATCTGTACTAGATTCAAGATTCAAGAACTTTATTTGTCACATAACAGGTTCACACTATTTACAATAAAAACCAACACAATATTTACAGTATTACAGTAAGAGCTCTATAAAAATATAGTAATAAGGGAAATCGTATGTATGTAATACAATATAAATTATGTGTAGTTGTTACCTAAGTGTGTACTAGCATGGCACAGCTAATATAACGGGTAATATTTTGCATGTCACCTCCTAACACCTCCTGTCACCTTTTATTTTTTTATTTGATTTTCTTATTTGTCTCATTTGTTTAATAAAAGTAGGTAGATAACTTATTGATCTTCTACCTCAACACTAGTTCTGCTCTTAGTTGTTTAGGAAGGAGATGCACTTACGAGTTCTGGTGACTAGTAGTTCTCTACCTATGTTGAATGCACTTATTGTAAGTCGCTTTGGATAAAAGCGTCTGATAAATGACTGATGTAACAGAGTATATGGAGCAGCACCTCCTACAGCTTCAGTCTTCCTCCCTCAAACGTTGAAGCTTCCTATAGACACTCATCTGTCTCATGTGTATCGCTGAGTTGAGGTTTGTGTGGAGAAGGGTTAGGGTTCTCCTACATTACTGGATGAGGATTGATGCATATTCTTTCTGATATGGGTGGGTGCGCCACAATAAACCTGATGACTCACATAGGGCGTCACCTCCTCTTCCTACCAGGTAATGGTCCATGTGTTGTTTGACACCCTCACCTCTCCTCCTCCCCCTCCAGCAGCTTCCTGTAGGCGCTGATCTCCATGTCCAGGGCCAGCTTGATGTCCAGCAGCTCCTGGTACTCGTCCAGCTGCTGCTGCATCCTGGCACGCATCTCCGCCATCTCCCGCTCTTTATCGTCCAGCCGCCGGCGCATGATGTCACGCTCCCGCCCCAGAGCCTCCTCCAGCTCCCGCACCTTGGCCTCCCGCGCTGCCAGCTGACGAGACACACACACACACACACACACACACACACACACACACACACACACACACACACACACACACACACACACACACACACACACACACACACACACACACACACACACACACACACACACACACACACACACACACACACACACACACACACACACGACGAGTCAATTAACACTGAGTCCATACACTGCCATCGCTACCTCAACCTCAACAACAGTGATTAGTGTGATTGATGGGTCAGCCTTATCAATACTGATTGGTTATGATGGCAGATGACAGCATCCATGTCAAGATCAGTCAGCGTGGTCAGTGAAACCACCATCAACACTGACAGTCTGACTGACAGACTGTGTGTGTGTGTGTGTGTGTGTGTGTGTGTGTGTGTGTGTGTGTACCTGTTTCTGCAGCTGGCTGAGCTGAGCCGACATGCTCTCCAGCCGGATGCGGGTCTGCTGCAGCTCTTCATGGGCGGCGCCCACCAAGTGGCTGTTCCTGTCGGCTGACAGACGGGCGTTCTCCAACTGACAGACAGAAAGACAGACAACGATCAGCGGTGGTTTACTGCAGGAAGCGTACATCTGACATCTGAGTACCTGAGTAAAACTTTTGTGTGAGTTGTAGAGAGTATAGTCTAGGTCTCTTTTGACCACGATAGAGATAAGTCTTTGGCATTGACGTTAAGATGTTTAAGGCTTTAACGTGTTGACGACTGTCCAGGAAACTGAAACAGTGGTCCCCAGAAAAGGTTTAGCTATCGTTTCCTTTACAGGCACAACATCTCTGTTCATCCACATTCCTCAGTCAGATTCAGGACAAAGACCCTGAAGGGGACATGAGGGAGGAAGTGACACGCTGAAGAAGGAATTTGAAGCAGTGAGACAAACTGAGACACAGAATGCAAAAGAAGCAACGGTAACCCCCTAGGCGAGGATCCTGTTGGGCTGCTGCAGCTCAACTACCCTGTTTAGCCTCTAGGTGGCAGCGTTACAGCGTATTCAGCAGCGGCCAGGCGTACCTTGGAGTTGTAGGTCTTCTCAATTTCCTCCTTGTAGATGTGGACCTGCTCCTCGTGCTGGGCTCTGAGCTCGGCCAGCGCATCGGCCAGCTTGCTCTCAAAGTCGGCCTGCCGCCCGCCGTCGATCTCCACAATGCTAGAGACCTGCCGACGCTTGGACTCCCGCAGCTCCTGCAGACGACAGCAACAGGCAGACAAACATTAAGACACATCCAGCTGATTATGGGTAGCGGTCTGAGCGGTACCCAAGTCACGTCTCGGTCTCAAGGACACTTTTAGACATCTGGGTCTCGACCTCCTGACTCAGGCTCGACCACTATCGGATGTTGCCTCAACTTTTTCCTTCCCATCTAAAAATATAAAAATGTGTAATTTAATTGATGTTTGGGTTATTTTCTCTCCATCATCACAATCAGGGGTAGAGTTGAAGGGTCAAGTACAGAGCATCATTATTAAATAATGATCACTGATCATTATTTTTCCATTTGGAAAGACGGGTACAGTTTGCCTACTTTGATCCTGGTCTTAAGCAGGACTCATTTATCTGGTTTTGAGCCACTTTGGTCTGGACTCCAGCTCAACTGACTTGAAATGGACTTGGACTGGACTAAGATGGTCTTGACTACAGCCCTGGTGGCAGTACAGGTGAAAAAGGAAGTAAAGCATGTGATTTCAATACGTTTTAAATCCCATCTGTGCGACCTGTACATGTTTCTATTCTTTCTGTTTTATCATTTTATATGTGCAAATAAATAAACAAAAAAAACAAAAAAACATTTAAAAGTAAAACAGCAAGACAGATTTGAAGGGGAAATGGAAAACAAACAAGTAGGTGTCTGGAAACAGATCAATATCTGGTGGAAACGATACAAAGAGGGAGAGATGACTAGATAAATAAATATAGCAGGTGGAGGTGAAGAGTGGGACCTCGTTGTAGATGTTCTTCTGGAACTCCAGCTCCTCCTTCAGGGTCTGCAGGCGGTTCTCAGCATCCACCCTCCTCAGCATCTCATCCTGGAGCTGCTTCTTGGCATCAGCTAGGTTGCCCTCCAACTGGGAGAACAGAGGAGGGAGGGAGGGGGGGAGAGAGAGAGAGAGAGAGAGAGAGAGAGAGAGAGAGAGAGAGAGAGAGAGAGAGAGAGAGAGAGAGAGAGAGAGAGAGAGAGAAATGTACTTTAATTTTGCCATTTAAACGAATAGACTACAATTACACCGTGACAGACAGAAATCCACAGGTTTGATTTGTGCAGCTTTTTCATTTGTTCGTTTTAATTGAGACAGAAAGAGTTCAGACATTTATGGAGGAGAAAAGCTGCAGAACCCTAGTCTGACCAGCAGGTGGTGCATGGCTGTAAGTCTATCCATGGCATATGGTAAAAATTCATTGAGAAAACAAACAGCAGAGTCTGCAACCTCCACGTCTCCCTCAGCACCGGTCCTCATTCACAACCAATCACCTGCAGTGTTTAGATATAACTAGTACTCCCTTTGAGGTAACCCACAAAACACAACGCACCTTTGACCCTCGTGCTGCTAGGACCGGTGGCTTGGTTGGTTTAAACTTAATGCAAGTCTGTTGGGATCACAGAGTCAGCTAAATGTCTAAAATGTGAAACTAAATGTGAACCGCATCATATCAGATCACATCACATCACGGTGATGCGTCATATCAGGCGCTCGCTGTGCATCAATACGTTTTCCAAGTAATGAGCAGAAGCTTTTACCTCTGAACCCAGATCTGCTAATGCATGTCACATGTCATGGAGCTGTCGGAGGAAAACTTAATATCTTCAAAACGTCAACTTCTGGGGAATTTTAAAAAGCCTCACTCACATACTTGAGCTACATGAGCGTTTCTGACATTTTCATGGGTGTCATGAACGTTGCTCTGCTGCTGGTTGGATGAACCTCTGCATGCTACTGACCCTCCATGGTTAGACAGCCCTGGTGTACACCTTACCTTGGCCAGCTGGACCTTGAGGTCCTTCAGCTCGGCCTCCAGCATGCGCTTCTCTCCCAGGGCGGTGGTGAGGGAAGCATCCTTAGAGTTGAGGAGGGCCTCCAGGTCCTTCAGCCGGGCCAAGGCAGCCGCCAGGTCAGACTCCTTCTTGGTGTTCCTGCAGAGACAAGATCATCAGTTGGCTGTTCTACAGTACAGTCAAGTCCTGACCCTGGTTGTACTAGTACTAATAGAGATACATAATACATGTCCCTGTTCATTCACTCTACAACATGAGACGTGACACAGTGGATCCATGGAAGATGAAAGTGATTATATTCATTTGATTATCTGAGCCGCGACACACTGACAGTTCTGGAGAACACAACTTACCACTGTACAGTACAGAGAGCAACACTGTTGATGTGATGTGACCTACTGTACTTGGCCTTCAGTACTGAATGAGTGCCCATTACGCTCTCTCGCTCTCACTCTCTTTCTCTCTCCAGGGAATCTGGGTTGAATTAAGAGAATTCACATTTGCTGTGCATGAGCTTGAGTCTCTAACCTCTCCACAGGAACCAATTTGGAGTACTGGTTAAAAAACTACTTGGCACTAGCCATGGAAAAACAATATAGTCGCAGCAGAAGGAGAGAGAGAGAGAGAGAGAGAGAGAGAGAGAGAGAGAGAGAGAGAGAGAGAGAGAGAGAGAGAGAGAGAGAGAGAGAGAGAGAGAGAGAGAGAGAGAGAGAGAGAGAGAGAGAGAGAGAGAGAGAGAGAGAGAGAGAGAGAGAGAGAGCAGTATAGGTGGTTCACACAGAGCCAAGAAGGAAATGGGCTCCCTGTTATTGTATTTGGCCCCTGTGGTCCGGTCTTCATTGTCACTAATGATGGCCATCTGCTCGGGGAGATGGCTTCCAGTTCCCCGCCGCCGCCAGCCGGCTGCAGGACGGCCAGTTTAAGGAGAAGCATGCAGAGCGAGCTACACATCCACTTCACCAGGAACAAACACATGAGAGACGATGAGGACTAGTAGACTGATGCTACACCAGAGCTGGAGTCCTTTATCGCCAATAAATCAAAATGTTTAGTGGAACTGCCGTTGATCGGTTCACGATATGTTCCTCCCAATTATTGCATTGAAGACAAAGACATTTTTGAGACAAAAATTATTGGATTTGAAAACAAAACCACCTCCTGAACTGTAATAGTAGAACTACGGTACTGCTGCAGCCTTAGGGATGTGGGCAGAAGCACAAAAGCAGAAATAACGTGATCCATTAGAAATGAATGGGAGGTGTATGTCCAGAAAAACATCTCAAATAAAATCCCCAATAAGCACGACGCTAACGCTTTAAAGACCTGGACAGAAGAGACAGCGCGCACACGCACACACGCACGCACGCACGCACGCACACACACACACACACACACACACACACACACACACACACACACACACACACACACACACACACACACACACACACACACACACACACACACACACACACACACACACACACACACACACACACACACACACACACACACACACACACACACACACACACACACACACACACACACACACACAGTTTACAGCAAGGCAGTTACACCACACAGACACGCAAGACATCAATCAGTGTAGCATGTCTTCATGAGACAGACAGACAGACAGACAGACAGACAGACAGTCAGTAACTAACCTGGCTGCTACTGTCACAATGTTTTACTGACCAGTTTAACCACCTCTGGTTGGGTCTCGTTCCAAAGGCTTGCATGAGTCTGGCTGTGATAAAAACTCACTTCTCCGAGTGTTGAGAGGCTGTTATTGTTATTGTTGTTATTGTGGAATATTGTAAACCACCATAACACTTCTTTAACATATTATGGACCCGGGGAACACAGATCAGCCCAAACAAGCTGGTGTTATGAGAGAGGGTTTATTGAACTGGGCTGTAAAGTGTGAACACATTAGCTTCAGTGTGTAAATGCACATTTGTTTACAATCTGTGCTTGAAAGTACGCAGCTTATTGTCTAGACGTTAATATTGTTTCAATGAGACATGTCAGCGGTCCTATTCTGAGGGTAGATGAATGCCTCAGAGTGTAGGTGGCTGCTCTGACGTTCATTAGGGCTAATGGCCTCGTGGATCAGCTCCAGCAGGATTAATGGGGGGAAGGCTCCGGAACAGTGACATGCTACAGAATGTTTGTATTCTCGTCGTACGCTAAACGGAGAGAGAGGACCAATCACAACAACTCACAGCGTGGTCATTCGCAGCTTATAGTACTACAACTACAGGGAACCCCTAGCCCCGCCCCCGATGCGGCACAGCGAAGACTTTACCTTTCACTGTCATTATTATTATTATTATTATTATTATTATTATTATTATTATTATTATTATTATATCAGTATTATTTTATTATATCAGTATTTTATTATTATTATTATTATTATTATATCAGTATTATTTTATTATATCAGTATTTTATTATTATTATTATTATTATTATTATTATTATATCAGTATTATTTTATTATATCAGTATTTTATTATTATTATTATTATTATTATTATTATTATTATTATTATATCAGTATTATTTTATTATATCAGTATTTTATTATTATTATTATTATTATTATTATTATTATATCAGTATTATTTTATTATATCAGTATTTTATTATTATTATTATTATTATTATTATTATTATTATTATATCAGTATTATTTTATTATATCAGTATTTTATTATTATTATTATTATTATGGACAGCGGAGTGGCATAATCTTCCCTATTGAGACCAATAAAGCTTTTATCAATATTATTAATAGTCATCCTGATGATAATAATTTTATTAGTAATAAATCCATTTTCCACTACAACAACACGACAGTCATTCAACCTCATGAAAGCGTTTCTATTGGCTACATGTTGCTGACACCACCCAGCATCAGGAAACTGTTTCTCACTGATATGCCACATTTTATTTCCCCTAAAAAAAAAAACGTGTTTCCCTTGGCGGCGTCTTCGCCTTGATTGCCAGGCATGAAAACAACATTTCAATTTCTGTGGGTTGTTTTCCCATCGCTGGCTTTCCAAACGGTAAAAAAATGGTTTGTGATCTTCTGATCTGAAACCGTAAAGCTTCCATTGACTATACCAGGATGTCGCCAGGCTCTATTTAGGCCCCCGTGATCACTTGTATCTCTTAGGAATGCGGATGCAAAAACACACAGGAAGCGATGCGGTTTACGTTTCCAGCAGCAGCAGCAGTTTTCTTGGAATAAATAGAAGTGAGGCGTTAGCATGATCAGGGATAGCCACCGTGGCTGAGCAGAGTGCCAGCGACAGAAACTCAAAGGAAGGAGGAACAAAAGGTCACCGTGCTGGCCATGCCGAAACAGTGACCGCTTAGCGCCTCAGAACCTCACAGATCACTCCGACGTCACAGATCACTCCGACGTCACAGATCACTCCGACGTCACAGATCACTCCGACGTCACAGATCACTCCGACATCACAGATCACCCCGACGTCACAGATCACTCCAACATCACAGGGAACTCAACTCAACTCAGAGCGATACGACGGCGTGGTCTCAAGAGCCGCTAGCTGAGTCGTCTGGCGTCTAAAGAATCCTGTTCCAGGATGTCACCATAAAACACTGTGCTGCTTCTGAGGACAATGGAAGGACATGGAAACGTGTGTGTGTGTGTGTGTGTGTGTTTGAGTGAGACCACCTGTTAACAATAATGACTTGTGATTTATCTTTGTGAGTGTATGAGTGCATGTGTGTGTGTCCATACATCTAAGTGCTAAGTCCCCTTATACTCACTATTTCCACAACCCACTGCCGCGTGTGTGTGTGTATGTGTGTATGTGTGTGTGTGTGTGTGTGTGTGTGTGTGTGTGGGACCACCTGTTTACATAATCCAGTATGAACTGTGTAATCACAGCGCCTCAGAGCATAAATATCCTCTCCACTTTGTGTTTACATTCTGATCCATCAAAGCTCTGAACGCACCAAGCCCCGCCTCAAAAGCAGATGTGCACGGAGAGTGACGCTACAGCACAGAATCGTGGGATTAATATTTACAATACAGTAAACAACCAGCGTCACGAGAACACATATGGCAGCGGGAATGGCGGTGAGTGGATTTGGGAATGAGGGTAGATGGTGAGGATGAACCGACACCAGGCTGGTTCATCAGGATGAGGGAAAGCTGCTGCAGGTAAAACAAGACAGGAACTTTTTGGAAACGCTTTTTTTTTGCAGCCTGAAAGCTGAGAAGCCCTCAGCGCCAAAAGGCTCGTCTATTCTGCACTGATGAAGTGAAGAAGGAGTGGGAACTCAGCGAGTACAGGCCCATTGTCCTCTCTGACCGTCGGTGCTTTCATGGTGTCGTCGGCAGCATCACTCCCACACACCGACGTCTGCACTCAAAGAAAAGGTATCGCTTCACTCTCTCCGGCTGCAATATCAAAAAGCTTTTACTAAGCAAATAGAGCCAATGACACATTTTGAGGCAGAGAGACAAAATGAGAGCTACTGGACAGAGAGAGCGAGAGAGAGAGCGAGAGAGAGAGTAGGAGAGGGTGGTGGGGAGCAGGAGTGAGACTGTAAGACGGGAATGTGAAAGGAGAGAGAGAGAGAGAGAGAGAGAGAGAGAGAGAGAGAGAGAGAGAGAGAGAATAATAGAGAGAGAAATGGGAGGAGGAGGAATGTGTCGGCTCAGCTCCCAGTCTCGAGGATGACTCACAGCTATCTTTGTCCAGCCAGTAACGAGAAATGAAGCCCGCCTCGTGGAGAGAGAGAAAAAAAGCCCACAATTCCCCCTGTTTTGCTGTAGCGTTGCCATGGCGACCGAGGCCTTGTCGTCAGGCCTGCTAGCATGCCGTTTCCACCACGTTGTGGATGCAGTGGAAAGAGGAGGACACTTTCCACTGCAGGTTTCAACGTATCTTAAGAGAGAGAGGGAAAGCTTTCCTGTCCCTACTCCTGATAGAAACTATAACCTATAATTTATACAATATGGCGGACACATTACTAAGCCTGTACAAGAAGGGCCAAAGTGGCCTCCACCTTCTGAGGAGACTGAGGTCCTTTGGTGTACGCGGGCCCCTGCTACGGACCTTCTATGACTCTGTGGTAGCTTCTGCTATCCACTACGCTGTGGTCTGCTGGGGAGTGGGCAGCACTGACCGGGACAGGAAGAGACTGAACAAGCTGGTCAGGAGGGCCAGCTCTGTCCTGGGCTGCCCACTGCCCTCTGTGGAGGAGGTGGGTGAGAGGAGGATGTTAGCCAAGCTGACCTCCATCAGGGACAACACCTCTCACCCACTGCATCAGACAGTGGAGGCCCTGAGCAGCTCCTTCAGCGGCAGACTCCGTCACCCTCAGTGTAGGAAGGAGCTACCGCAGGTCCTTCATCCCCACCGCTGTTAGACTGTTCAACCCAACAGTCTAGTCCTCATCTTTCCTCTCTTATATAGAACTGTGCAATACCCCCCCCCCCCCCCCCAACAACCAGTCAATCATCTCCCCCTCCACCACCTTGTAAATATGTATATAGCCATAGCAATATATTATAGGCCTACAGTCTCTCCCATATTACACTTTTTGTTATTTAAGCTGCATACAGTCTTTTAATATTTAATTTGTTAATACTCCTTGTTTATCTTTTTCTTTTTCTTATGGCACTCTATTGTTTGCACACTTGTTTTTTGCACTATATTGTCTATTCTATTCTGTTTTCTATTGTTGTGAGCTGCCATAACATGTGAATTTCCCCACGGCGGGATTAATAAAGTCTATCTTATCTTATCTTATCTTATCTTAAGCCACAGTCACAAGGGTTGTATAAGACCTTGGCAATGCCGATACCTGACTACTTGGTAGTTATTCCTGCTGGGAACAAAATCAAAGCTTAAATTGAAACAAATGTTTTGATTTTAGAGCAACAAAAAAACAAGGAAAGATGCATCATATATTTCTGCCTGTAAGATTCAGCATTTGTAGCACCATGTCCATGTGTACGGTCTACGCTGAATTATGACAAATATAAGTCTACTAGGCCTCAGAGTAAAATCTGTGTTCAGAATACTTGTTGCTGAACTCTGGCCCTGAATGCTGAATGTGTCTTCCCTGTTCGCAAACTCAAATGTTTGACATCACCGAGTGTCAACAAACTACTAGTCTGTGCTGCATTGGCCAATGCAACATCGACCCCGCTAATGCAATGTGGACTTTATCAGGTGGGATTGAAAAAAAGCTGCAACCATTTGTTTTCTTTATTATCAACCTTTTTTAGCAGCAAGATAAAAAAAAAGATTTTCCAAGATTTTCCCAGCCAGTGTAAACCCTTACACAGTAACCCTTAAGGTTAGGGTTAACCCTAACCCTAGGGTTAACCTGTAAACCCTTACACTGTAAACCCTTACACAGTAACCCTTAAGGTTAGGGTTAACCCTAACCCTAGGGTTAACCTGTAAACCCTTACACAGTAACCCTGTAAGGTTACAGTGTAAGGGGTTACAGTGTAACCTCTTACACTGTAACCCCTTAAGGTTAGCCATGCTATTAATAGGGCCGCTACTCAGCTCTTCCATTTCCTGTAGTACTACTCAAAGAATTCCTCTATGGGGAGGTATAAGTGTTGATTGATCCATGTGGTATGTTACTGTACACACACTACACATATATACCACACACACACACACACACACACACACACACACACCCCCGTCTGGCATGCATGTGTGGACACGTGTGGGTGGGGTTCCTCAATGAGTCACTGTTCAAACACTGACGAGAGGAAAAGAAGGGGATCCCCGTCGCCTATGGATCGGCTCAAAGGTTCCCGTCTCCAATTATAGCCGCCTTTCACTTCCTAGATCATTCTCACCACATTAGCTGCTTTATATGGACACTGGGAGGAAACAGTGACTAAGAGGAAGGCTGTTGAATGAGGTCTTAGTAAACACAGGAAGAGAACTGGCACTGATCAGTCCAGTGGTGTATATTGTTAACGAATCCCCTGTGAAGCAGCTCAGCACCAACATGCATCCACATACAGTTAAAAGATGAATGCAGTCTAGATGGATGGTGGGTTGTGCAATTCCCATGGTGCAATGAGAAAACATTACAGGCTGGCACATGAAGGTTTCCTCTGCTGGAACGAAGAACACAATAACAGGAATTGTTCTGTGTGTGTGTGTGTGTGTGTGTGTGTGTGTGTGTGTGTGTGTGTGTGTGTGTGTGTGTGTTTTGCCAGGGGCCACCCATACACATCCACGAGTGGAAGATGGGAACAGAGTTGTCAGTGTCTGACCGAGGCCGATACAGGAGATACATTGTATCTGGGAGGAGATACAAGGTTACAAGGTTCTTTCAGGTTCTTTCATGTCAAACTCGTGGCTTTGTTCAAGTCGTCACAAAACAAAAATACTTTTTTAAAGTGGAGAAATGATGAGATGCACTTCATCCCATTTCATACCCACTCAAATGTGCATCCTGCAATGTAAAATCAAAAAGGTGTCTCGCCCACTGATAAATTGACATGGATGCTGTCATCTGCCATCATAACCAATCAGTATTGATAAGGCTGACCCATCAATCACACTAATCACTGTTGTTGAGGTAGCGTTGGCAGTGTATGGACTCATGGTTGGCAGTTCTCCCCTCCATGATTAGTTAATGATTCATGGTTGTGAGTCAAACGCCCAGTGCCTGTTAGCATAAGAGCTAGCTCTCACTAGTACTGGATCAGATTATCTAGCTGGTAGTTTAGCCCTTTCTACTGTGTATAAAGGAAACACAGATAGATTATGTTGTCTGCTGGCTAAATTAGCCACTATTAGCCATTCAGAGTTATTAAACATTCATGCCTAAAATTCCCTGTCAAATAGATTCAACTATGATTGAATTCTACTTTGTTTTATTCCAAAGTAAACAACAATCAAATCTGAACCAGCGCTCTTTATCTTTTCCATGCAGCTCTGAGGTATGGAGCTCTTGGAGCGTTCACCACCCTCTGTAGCGCCGCCCTCAAACGGAAGGCGCTACAGAGGGTGGTGAACGCTGCACGGCGCATCACCAGGTCGGAGCTGCCCTCCATGGAGGTCCTCTACCAGGTCCTCTACCAGCAGCGTAGCAGGAAGAAGACCAGCAGGATCCTGAAGGATCCTTTCCACCCCAGCCACAAGCTGTTCTGCCTGCTGCCCTCGGGCAGACGGTTTCGTAGTATCCGGACTCACACCACCAGATTCAAAGACAGTTTCTTTCCACAAGCCATCAGGCTCTTGAACTCACACACCTGAGTCCCCCCCCCTCCCCCCTCCACTGCTCACCCCCCCCCCCCCCCCCCCCACGCACAACAGGCCACTTTACCTCAAGGTCACTTTATTTTTACTCTGCTTCACTTTATAACTTATATACTTATTATTATTATTATTTTTATAGTATAACTGGTACTATAACTTTTGTACTTGTAACTCTGTTACTTCTAGTATTGTACTTATGAACATTGTACTTTTCTATAACACTGTACTTTTTCTAACATTGTACTTTTTTCTTATTATATTTCTTGTGTTTTTAAATTATGTCTGTCTTAGCATTAGCGTTAGGTGTCGTAGAGACACAAGAATTTCATTACACACTTTTGCTTCTGTGAACGTTGTGTACATGACAATAAAAAACCTTGAACCTTGGTGAGCAGTAATAATAAACATGGAAACTTCTCAGATAACATCAGTTCAGTTTCCTCAATTGAGGCAACATTTTTCTAGTAACGTGAAAAGTCCTGTGAAATATCTGCTGTGAAACTGCATTTATTGTACCTCTTAAATTTTAAGCAATTTAAATTAATCTGACATAAATACTTTTGGATGCTGAGTCTCAATGTGTCTCCTGATGCTGGAGAGCTGCCAAGCTACAGGACGGTGTTCTGTCCAGCTGCATGAGTCACAACGAAAACCCCATGTAGGTGGATGAAGGGGGAGTGGTGCTAATGCTAGCATAAAGCTAATGTGCAGTTTATGAGGATGGGCTAAATTATGGTTCGCATTCCTTAGCCTGCGCTAGCCAATGGGGAAGTAGGATTTGATGTTTGGAGCATGACCAAGCTGTGGTTATTGGATAAGCCTGGCTGGGCTGTGCTCTCACGCAAACCCATAACTGACATCTAATACAGAAATACAGGAAAGACTGGGCACAGATCAAATAACACTATTATTTAGGAAGGTGGTGAAACAAAAACGTATTCTACATTGACTTTTACAACTTTCATGCAATTGTCTAAACCATCTGCTGCTCATTGTTCTGCTCCATGTGGCAAACCCCACCCATCTGGCAACACCAGAGGCTAAAACCAAACATTCACAGTATGGTCAAATATTAGTTGAGCCAGGTCTGACGACCACATTGGGAAGGTTGTGAGAAGGCGATAGACATTTACTGTTACACAAACACAGTAAAGTGTCTGTAGAGCAGCAACAGACCCAAACCAGAACCAACCAGAATCGTCCATTTTAACAAAGAGAGTCTTACTGCATCTGATCAGCAACCACATCAAGATTTAAAAGTTGGCTCCTCCTTCAGATCAAATAAACAAGAGTAATGGTGAATGTGAAACACATGGGGGTGTCTCCGAGTGATGGAAGGGCTGCCACACCAGCACCGGGCCCTGTTTGGACTGGATGGAAACGTTTCCAACATCCTATTCATTTCAAATGCATCCCAGAGTAAACGAGCATTTGTGGGTATGGAAATCCAACACGTGTTACATAACTGACCAGATGGGAATGGTTGAGGTCACGCCCACCGTGCCAATTTCCCAAATGAGAGTGTGTGTGTTTCTATGTGGAGTCCCATCATCTTAAAGTGATTTACCCTGTGAGCGAGTGACTCATACAACTTGGCTGGCTCCTGAAGAGAATCCTGTGCTATGGAAACTCTGATCTACGCACGCACGCGCAAGTTCTGGTCCGCTGAAGTCCAAGCCCAACCCTCTCATTACTCCCACAGCTCTAAACCCAGAGACGGCCCTATAGAGACATCCAGCACGTTTACAGGCTCGCCATCTGCTTTCCATTGCAGAGTTAGGGGCTAGAACAAGCAGCCTGAGGACGGGGCCAGACATACTCCCACTTGGCCTGATGACACCCACTGACAATATCTGCAGGATACCTGGT
Source organism: Hoplostethus mediterraneus (assembly GCA_034670385.1). NCBI lineage: Eukaryota > Metazoa > Chordata > Actinopteri > Trachichthyiformes > Trachichthyidae > Hoplostethus > Hoplostethus mediterraneus. The sequence goes on along the minus strand of JAXDDW010000114.1, from coordinate 86,344 downwards.
CGATGAGACAAAAACAAATGTAGAAGAAAAACCATCACCTCCAGCCCTGCTGTGGATACATGCTAGCATCCCATGCTGTGCACAGTCGGGCCATTCCAGCAATAGTGTGCCCTTGAGCTACTACAGCAGAATGGGTCAGTTGTACCAGAAGCAACAGAAGACGTCAGAAAATAATAAAGAATAAGCTCCTGTAATAATAAAGTATTTATATAGCACATAAAATGTAGCTCAAAGTACTTTACACAAAATCAATAAAAAGGGACAGAATAAAAATTAAAAAAAAATAAATTATTAAAATAATTAAAATAATTATTTTTTATTTTTAAATCATGAATTTGTCAAAAGAAATTCGAGGCATCCCTTTAAGATAATACATGCATCACCATCCTCTCTCATGCACATCACTAGGCCTGCAGCACATCACTCTTCAATGCCATGACACCGTTACAGAAAGCGATGTGATCCAAGTCCACATCACTGTTGGAAGACATCCAAAAGGAGGCTGTACTGCGCCCTGGCACAACTCGACGTGACAGAGAGTTGTCTGCTATCACATAATACATGCTGAGGTCAGAGTACAGGAATACTTTCCCCTGGAGGCAGTCAGGAGAACAGAGGGGAATGTGATCAAACCACATGGGGAAAGACGGAGCACAATGGAATCTGATGGCGGAGGATGGCGGCCTGCTGCCCATTTCTTGCTTCAGGGGAAATTGAGCTTGAATTTGCTCCATGAAATGCTAATGTTCTGGAAACCGAATGCAGTTTGTTTGTGTCACAGTGCCAAATTCAAATTGTGTGCAATTCTCAGCAATCAAGGTGCCTCGAATGGTCGAGCATGTATTACTATCAAAGATTAGTTTTGTGTTCCAATATTCAGTTCATCAACATCTGAGAAGGAAGAGGCTGCAGCAGCTGTTGCAGCAGTACAAATATGATGCAGTCAATGGTCATAATAAAATAAGCTGAATGCTGAGAAGAAATAGTTCTAGAAAATAATGACACATCTGGATTTCATTCAGCATTTATCAGCTATGTAATCAAGCTTGCTGTTTAAAGGGAGGGAAAGAAAAATGGAGCCACAATTTCTACTGGAATAATGGGTGAATATATGAAATTTTATTAGGCAAAAAAAATTCATTAATATTTTATTAAACTGACCTGATGATGGCTTGTTACGAGTCACTGCGTCACTAAATCACCAATAAGTATAATCAAGTTTTTGTGGGAAATTATCGGCTGTGTGGAATTTCTCTCTCAGTTAGAATGGAGTAATTGTGGTCTTTATTATCTTAGCTATTAAAAAACTTTCTTAAAGATTATCCTTTTTTCTAATGTTTTTTTCTAACAGCTTTTGCCTCCATTCAGAGGTACTTTTCCCATTCACCCCATTGAAAAATACAATGAGTCTAGTGATGTACCAGCAGACTGTTGAAAGGAGGCTTAACAATAAGAAGAGCGAAGGCATTTGAAAGGCTTAACTGAATCATGGTGCTAACGGAGGGCAGGCTCGCTCTTGTCCATTTTAGGGAGAGACTCTGAAGACAAACATTTAATCTCAACAGAAACGACATGAGCATGAATGAGTCCTGCTGTTACCCAGCAGTGTGTTGTGTTCCCTTGGTGACGGGTTGAAAAATCCCTTGGGCTGAAAATAGGAATTTACTCACTGAAACTATGGTTATCACAAATAGTCATGAGTAATAATGTAGACCATTTGACGTCACGTGATGACTTGTCATGCTCTACCTTCCCCTTTTCCTCACAGGACACCCTAACCCATCTAAGTCTGTTGTACTACGAATGTCAGTATGTACCGTGAAACTCTGTAAGCGGTCAATATATGTGTGTGTGTGTGTGTGTGTGTGTGTGTGTGTGTGTGTGTGTGTGTGTGTGTGTGTGTGTATAGGGTACACGTACGTTGTGGCGGTGTTGGAATTAACCAGAATGGCTGCCAGACATGTAGAGATGCTGATTTAAGACAAATGTGGAGTGGGCTCTTCATTTTTCATTCTCCAGATAGGAACTTGAAAAGTAAACATCAGTACATCTAGATGTCATTTGTAGGAAAACACACTTGTGTAAACCCAAAGAGCATTGAGGGTGATCATAAAACAATCAGCAACCACTCCAGCGGTGGGTGGACTATGTACCGTTCATCTGCATCAACACAGACCACATACTCTCAATCAAGGAAATGAGTTGGTGCTGTATGGTGATGATAAGTCACCATCACTTCCTGCTGGGCTGTCTGATGAAGTCCTTACAGCAGTACAGTATTACATCAGACCTTTGTAGTGTTTCATTCTGTGCCAGGACATGTTTTATATGAATCCATTAGTGAAACATTATCTAAACCAGCATCTGGTCAAAGTCAACAGCTTCATCTACCTGCTGCCACACCCTAACCCCCGCTGAGCTCTGAGCCTGCTAAGCTCAGGTAACTCCCTGTTCTCACGTATTCACATCTGAAAATCTGTAAATGGGAACGTTTACTTTTCACTCCAGGACCGTCTCTATCACGCAAACGTTAACCAGAGAGAGCAGTTCAAACGTTCAGCCAATCTACAGAAACATGCAGAAACATGTTGAAGCCACAAATATTTTATCATTATATTTAACATATTATGAGCATTCCATTAAAAGGTCAATTAAGTAAATCACATACACTCTATGTGTGCCTCTGCAGTGTCTCATCTCATGAACACCTCTTCATGTGCCTGGGTGGAGAGTGGAGGAAGGCTTTAGCTAGTGAGTCTTGCCAGTGACACTCAGGAGCAGTCCCCCCCCCACCACCACCAACAGGTTGGTGTTTCACAGCCAGCGGCGCAGCTGGAGGTTCGACCGGCACGAGACGCCAGACAGGCTCTTCTTCAGCGTTAGAGGAAAGATGACTCAACAGGGCTCAACAGGGCTCAACAGGGCGACACGGGGCCAGGTTCTGCAGCACCCGCTATAGCTCACGGCTAACGTTTCATGTTTTTCTGACCACTTTTTTTTTTCCTCCCCACCTCACAACTTTATCGCTTGCCCCGAGCGTTGAGTTTAGGCTTCTATTTACACGTCCTGTTTCCTACCGTTGGAGATTATTTACAAGGGAAATGGTGTTTTGGGAAAGCGGTTGGTGCTGCAGCCTGACAGCTTCTCGCCTCAGGGGGAGCTGCATGTGTTCCCTGCAGTAGTTGTGCATACAAAGACGTCTGTGTGAGACGCAGCATCGCGGCGACGGGCTAAACAGGTGTGTCCAGTCAACAGACTTCATCACACCTGCCGCTGTGTGTCACACTTAGGAGGAAGAACCAAGAACACTGCACAGAATATTTAGGAAAAGCTCAAGTGATTTGGTGTTTGTTGGTCGTCATGGTGTTGCACCGTCGCCTGTTACACGCCGGGCTCAGGGCCAAATTAGAACAGTCCGTCGGTGTGTATTAATAACCCTGACACACAACCCCCTGCTCCTGGTAGCGCTCCACTTCCCGTCACAGAGCGATACAGTCAGCCCATTCCAGAGGCCGTGAAAAACCTCTGAGTCACCGCCCCGTCACACGGCCATGCCAAGGCTCCCGCGGTGCCATGGCAACCAAACACTGACAAAACACCCTGGCTGCGGTGCGACAGACAAAGCTGGCCCAGGCCGGATTGAGCGATGCCTTCCCACCGCACGTGCGTCAAGAGATCTGCTTCCTTTGGAAAACAGTACGGGAGCTGACGCTGTTCTAGCCATGTAGCTGGGGAAGTACGGAAAGCCCAGTGAAATATGGCGAGAATATTTGGGATGTGAACGCAGTTTTTAATGATAGTATTCTCTCAACACTTACTGGTTAGACACTGATTTGTCCATGGTTCGCAGCAAAGTCAACATCCTCAACCAAACCGCACGACATTACTCAACTCGGCATGGGACACCCTAATGCAGCAACACCAGGGAAAGTGTCTCCAAACACAAATCATCTTCCTTGGCTCACCACACCCTCACCTGCAGCACCGAGACACACCCGCTTAACACTACATACACATGGATACGCTTCAAATGAAAACAATAGAGCTAATAGTGGAGCACTGATAGATCACATCCCCACCCTTTAATGCTTCCCAGTGTACAGACACTGTTGTTTCAACACTGCAAATATGCTGTGTTGAAATTCACTCGATGTTTTGAACGGGAGTGCTCGTCTAGGTCTGACAAGCCTCTCCTCTAGTCCTTCAACTCTCTTTGCATGAAGCAACATGTGTAATCATGTAGGTGAATCAAATATATCAGAGTGATATAAAGTACAGATGCATTCCTTCAGTAGTCTCATGTTCTCAGACCCGCTACCCTGAGGTCTGCTTTGCCAGGACACATTCCTGGGAAGTCACTGAGGGAGAGAATCCTGCAGACATTCCTCTACGTAGGCTGACTGGCACCGGCGAACACTACAGACAAAGTCTGTCTAACTAAAAGATCATTCAAAGCTGGTTAGCTGTAAAATATCTGATATCTATATATATATGGTGATTAAATGCTCAAGAATCACAATAATTGAAGCCAATCAATGAACTAAATCCCCCATGCTTGACCAGCACCAGTCAGAGTTGTGCAATATACTGCATTGGAAGTAGTAGTACAAGTAGTCGACTGCTAATTGTAACTTAACGGAACAGGCTGTGTGTTAAAGGTGGAGCCTCTTTGTCTGGGGAGTGATTCAGCGCCACACCCCCCGCGGCTTAAAGTCACACAACTGTACTTACATGCCAAACATGACTGACTACCAGGATGGACTAATGTCAGGTATGGTCCACACCTCGCTCACAGGAATGTCTGAGGGTGTTGGACTAGGTGAGTTGTAGGTTGAATTGTAGGCGTTGGTGCACCACCTCAGCCGTGTTGTAAAACAGGTGTGGAACAGCAGAAAAACACAAGAGCTGTAATTCCACGTGTAGCTGAACCGACTGCATGCACTTTACAGAAAGTTTCAAAGTCAATTCATCAGCAGAACTAATATTTAACTAAGAGATAAACACTAAAACTACATGTTACTGAATTATCTTATCTTACATGTTATTGAATTATCTCATCTTATCGCCTTAGCTCCATCCACTCCATGGCATCACCGTAGTACCAAAGACCCTCCCAGTCCCAGGTACACCTCCCGTACCCCATCATGCTCCTCCTACCTGGCTTTGAGCTCCTTGTAATCCTCCCTGACCTTGCCCAGCTCCAGCTGCAGGCGGGCCCTCTCCTTGGCCACGGTGTCCAGGGTCTTCCGGGCGTCGGCCAGCTCCGCCTCATAGGCCGCCTTCATGCCCGTCACCTCGCGGCTGACCTCCGTCTCCGACTCGGTGATGCGCAGCCGCAGCCCGGAGTTCTCCACCTCCAGCGAGCGCACCTTGTCGATGTAGACGGCCAGGCGGTCGTTGAGGTTGGACAGGTCCTCTTTCTCCTGCAGCCGGGTGATGCGGGCCGGCGAGAGGGGGGTGCTCGCCGCGGTGCCGCGGCCGGAGCGTTTCTGGCTCGGGGTTTCCATGGTAATGATGGAGGTGGCTCAGTTAAGTAAGAGGTGAAGGCAGAGGGATGAGTCACTGGCTGTGGAAGAGGAGGAAGGGCGAGGGAGAGTTGGTGAGAAAGCTTCACAGGGAACACATCACCAGATCAAACAACACACGTCTTGCATAACTGTGATGTCTGGGCAGCCGGCGCCCAAGACCGGCGCTGGTAGAAAGTCAGAGTTCATTCACACGGATGTCATTCCTGTTTTTGTCAGGACTTCAGATGTATTGGAGATACGAGCCCTATTCATTTGTGAGGGGAGGTTTTCCCTGTTCTTCTCCTCCCCATCACATCCCTTACTCAGACCAGCTGTTACATGACAGATGGTCATACAGCATCATATAACCAGGGGTGGTAAAAAGTAGAAACTCTAACCACGTATCTGCTCCAACCTGGCTCTTACCAAGATGAAGAGTTGTGCTAATTAGAATCAGCTGGTATATGGGATGGGTGGAGGAAAAACATGGTCAGTACTTCTACTTTCTACTTCTACTTTTTACACCCCTGCATATAACATATACACTGGTGCTGCACGTGAAGCAGCGTTGCACCTCTCCTCCGGCTTCATTACACTGTTGCTGGAATAGCTAAGCCCTTCAACTCACTCCTGAACAGGCACGTTTCCCACAGACACCCACCAGATCACCAGATCCCAGGAATGCAAAACATTTCTCCTTCCTTCATCCACAAAGTTAAAATGGAGGCCGAGAGCAACAGCAGACTGCTAACTGCATCTACTCATCAACTGTGATGGATGTGTTGTGCAGCCCCATTCATAATAGCACAGTGTTGAGTCATGATGAAAACAAACAGCAGGGTGCCCTGAAGGGGCGGCGGCATCGAAATCAATGAGAACCATTTTAAAAAGCTCAGTTTCCATAATATGTTTTTTTTTTTTAACCATTACAGATGTAAACAAACATTTCAAGCTTTGAAACCTAAAATTCATATTTATCTGTTCTCGTTTCAAAAGCTCAGATACAAAATGGCTTCAGTCCTATTAGTCCAATAAATCACTAGAGACAAAACAAGCAATGAAGCTCCAGTTTTCCATCACAGTGCTCAATACCAATACATTTATTATTATTATTATTATCATAGTAAAGCGATGTATGGACCTGACATGTTCTCGCTCTAACACCACTAGCCACCATTCAATGCCAGGGAGGGAAGCCACCTCCCAGCGGGCGCAGCAGCCATCCATCCCATCATCGCCCAGGACAAGCACGCCCACATGATGCGTGCACACGCCCACGTGGGCGTGTGCACGCATCATGTGCGTGCAAACACATGCAAACACATACGACCACCTTAAGTAATCTGAACTAACTTTTGCTTCCATTTTAGCTGCAAAACATAAAGAACTAAGTAAGAACTAAACTGCTTTCAGAGGTTCCTCTAGAAATCAAGCGTCCACAACAACCAGCCGTCCTGTTCCTGAACCCTTGGAGTGACTCACATGGAGCAGATATCCACAACGTTCACAGTCAACTTGAAAATGAAAAGTTTGAAATACAGAGAATACAATCTACAGGAGCCTGTATCTCCACCTGCCTCAGTAAAACACGTATGTATGACTCCATGAAAACAAATCAGAGTGAAGTCTCTCAACCTTACCGTGGTGGAGAGAGAGAGAGCTGCAGCCTACTGGACGGACTGAGAGTCAGCCGGACCTTTCTAGAAGTTTAGCTGCTGGTGTTTGTATCCGCCTGTCTCTCTCTCTGTGTGTGTGTGTGTGTGTGTGTGTGTGTGTGTGTGTGTGTGTGTGTGTGTGTGTGTGTGTGTGTGTGTGTGTGTGTGTGGCGTACCCCTGAGCAGCGTAGGGATCCGTTGAATAAAGCAGGCGTTCTCTCTGTGGGTGTGTGTGTGCCTTTGGCTCGTGCCCTGACTGGCTTCCTAGCAGTCCTCTGTTTCACATGTACCGCTGGAGAGGGAGAGAGGGGGCGGGGCCACAAGACAGAGGGGGAGGGAGAACGGGAGGGAGGGAGGGAGGGGAGGGGAGGGTGGGGTGGGGCAGCAAGGAGGAGCCAGGCTAGACAGTGCACACACACATGCACACACACACACACACACCAGTTGCTATGCCTTATCTCTCTACCTTATCCAGACTCTCTCTCCTCAGACAGGCTGACCTCGGCTAGCGCTGCATGTGGTCTGGCAGTAACACTGGTGACAGCGGAGACACCCCCCAGCAACTACAACCCCCCCCCAGCCTCCTGCAACTCCAACCCCCCCCCCCCCCACCCCACCCAGCCTCCTGCAACTCCAACCCCCCCCCCCCCCCCACCCCACCCAGCCTCCTGCAACTCCAAAAGAACAATGTATTCTTAGTCCACTTGCCTGGTTAGAGGAGGTTCAAGAGCCTTCCACCTTAAATGGAGCAGAGAGGAAACAAGTTGTAGAATTTGTCCCGTCGTCACCTGATAATGAAACTCTGGACTTCAGTCCACTTCAGTCCACTGAATCCGAGCAGGAATAAATCCATGAATCCATGCTATCATATTCACACTGAATGATGAGATGACTCCCACAGGTCATCTTCAAGTCTAAAAGGTCTCGGACACTCAACACCACTCAACACCAAGTTGGTTCTGGGCTCATATTTATTTCCTCGGGGTGGAGTTATTGGAATCACAGGTCCAATCAAGTTCTGATGCAGGGAGAAGACAGTGTGCATGTGTGTGTCCTCACCATGGAAATGAAAGTTAGTCTATTCATGTGTGTGTGTGTGTGCATGCACATGTGGTTAAACAAGGGGCTTAGACAGCATCTCTGTTTTTGGGCATGGGGCAGGCCTGGTGACTCTGGGAGTCTCCTGGCGACGGCCTTGCAGTGGAAAGGAGCCGTCAGTCTGGCCTGGCCTCTCTGAGTCACACATCCCTGTACAAACAGCTCACTTGTTCAGCCTCCTCCTCCTCCTCCTCCTCCTCCTCCTCCTCCTCCTCCTCCTCCTCCTCCTCCTCCTCCTCCTCCTCCTCCTCCGTCTCTCAGCCCTCGTGTTTCCATGGAATTTGTACCAACAAAAGGACGCCAAAGCTCGGCAGCCCAAACATTTCTCTTTAACGAGCTTGTGTACGGCTCTCCAAACTTCCTTCTGAGAGGCGCTGTGTGTGTGTGTGTGTGTGTGTGTGTGTGTGTGTGTGTGTGTGTGTGTGTGTGTGTGTGTGTGTGTGTGTGTGTGTGTGTGTGTGTGTGTGTGTGCGCAAACCCCAGTAATGAAAATCATTTCTGCTTTCACAAAAGCTCTGGCGTTGACACAGGGACGTTCAGATGTGATGCAAGCTGATTCCCAGCAGGGTTAAAGGGGTAACAGGACAAACTGACCAAATGTATCAGCAGGGGGTTGATCGGGCTGTTGATCAATACGACTGACTCAATGATCAAAGATTTACGACTTTCAAAAGTTACTCTGCAGCCCGTACAGAAACCACCCGCCCAACCTCCTGGCATTTTCATCGTTCAGCGGCGGGGGACGGCACCGTACGTGAGCGACTGTCACAAATATTTCAGCTACAAAGGCCAAAACGCCTCGTTCTCACGGTATTAATGTGCATGATGATTTATTACCTCTTCACGAGACGCTCCTGTTGGATCTATGCTCTAATTGGCTAACTTATATGTGACTGTACTGTGTTAATGACAGGCCATCTTAATTGAAGGGGGCAGTGTGGGGGCTGCAGAAGATCAATTCAGTCGATGCTGCAATTCCCACCATTCGCCGATGGAGGTCGATAGAGGTCAGGGGGTTACTCAATGCCGTTTTAAATTGTGAAATATTACAAACTCAAAAAAGTAAATGAGATCATCTTTGAATTATTGGCGAACCGCCACCGATGCATGAAGTCAGTCTGAGGCGCAGGAGCAGTCAGAGTCCCAGACGCTCTCGTCAAGTCAGAAGACAGGAGCAGGCATGACAGACCGTGATGCAACCCACCAGACAGGACAAGTAACTAGCAGCTAGCTAGCTAGCTGGCTGGCTGGCTGGCTGGCTGGCTGGCTGGCTGGCTGGCTGGCTCTCTCTCTCATACCAAGGGGGCAGCAGAAATACAAGGCGTTCCCGTTGAGAAATCTAGAGGGTTTTTTCCTCGATCATGAGCTACTCTTTTAATTGCTGCGTCCTGGGAGGAAACAGCAGTGAGAAGGAAGAATTTGGCCATGAGGATATTTGGTGGGAGATGAAACTCAAAAGGATTTTTACAGGCAAGTATCCAGAACAACGCGTAGTCCAGCAGGCCAACCATTCCTGTTTCAGAACCCGAGGAACAGCTCAGACTGGCAGCACAGTACGAACGAGCACTTCCCTTTTCCATCCCCTTCCCTTATCGCCGCTCGTTTATTCCACACAAGCGTATCCTAGTCTTTATCATTTCTGCAGATAACACGCGGAGAAACAACGATTGATTTGTGTTATCAAACTCCAAAATACATTTGGCAAACCACGAGAGTCACTGTTAGGTCAGAGGTATGATGGCAACTGACTGCATCTGTGTTTGCTCTGTAACAGTTTAAATCTACAGCAGTCTCTCATTCATAAAAAAGCCTTTTGCCTTCCTGACTAAAACAAAGAGAGATTTGCTTTGGAAATCACAATCAAATAGACTGAAAACAATGAATCTCTCATTTTCTCACTAACTGTCAGTTTGATGTCAACATGGATTCTGCTGAGGGCAAAAGGTGTGATGTGTGTGTTGCTTTTGGATTTCCACCACGTGGATCATTCAGGCTCAGAACTATCATGGCAGCTCCATGTGTTCTCAGATTTTAATAACGCACTGGAAATGTGGAGGAAAAAAAGGCTTGCGTGGGCAACACAACGTGCTAACTTTGTTCAGGGCACACCCTCTCTTGGGTGGGTCCAAACCGATATAGATCCATGAGGGACCAAGGGCTAGGTCTCAGTAGATAGAGGAGATAGTGGCCCTGATACAGGACCCTATGGGAGAGGTAAACAGTCATATGATGAAAGACTCCCAAGTGGTGTCAGGGGGGGAAATGAAGGAAACTAGAGGCTGGGAAGAACTCAGGGAGGTGTGATGGTTGAGGATCTCTCTGGAGCCCCACGTGCCCCGGCGTCTCCTGTACTTTGTGTTTCCTGATGTTTTAATAAATGAGTGGTGGACCGCCCACTGTCTTTTACACAGTTTCATATTTAGTTCATGGAAAGAACACAAAAGGAGCGCAAGGGCGATTAGGTCGTTAATTACAAAAGTACTTTTTAATCTAAGTGGAGGTGACGTATGTCCCATCTGCCTGCCTCGCGCATGATGCTGCAGCAGCTCCCCACATTGTGACAGCTCGAGCGCCCCCTGCCTTCTCTGCCGGCTGCACGGGAGCAGAGAGCCACACGGCGTCATTCATAAGCCCAGAAAAGACGATAAGCGCCACCCACCGGCCAACAGGCAGAATGAAAGGTTACGCTGCCATGTGGGGAAATATGTCAGCGGAGGTCAACGAGTCTCGGAGCCATGTGAACACTGTCGGCTTTAAAAATAGAGATGGAGAAAAAATAATGATACCCTGCACATTTATTAGACTGCGACGAGGTTTGCCTCAACAGCGCGGGGAATTACTCTGCTCTCTCTCTCGGTTAAGAACAGATCTGGTCCAACCCGCTGTAATTCAAAATGTGTTTCCACTCACCGCAGTCACAGCAGAGTGTTTAGACGTCGAAAGTCCTGTTGGATGTGGTATCCATTGAGTCGTTTTTTGTAATTGGATCGGTGAAAGCAAACTAAACCGAGGCAGCAGCCACCTGCAAATCAACGTCCTTGATTAAGCTGCCAATCTCCGTTAATTACACTGCAGCCCAACGCGCCACCTGGCGACCATAATTAATCCTCTCGTCCACTGCCTAGTCTACCCACTTCACTGTTCAGCCGAGGAGCTTTTTAAAAACGGCAGGTAAAACTTTTCAGAGAAGATACACAATGTTGACATGCCTTTACGTCGGCTGCCCACACGTTTCCATTTCAAGGACACAAATCGATCTAATTCGATTATTTTTGTCTGGGAAGGTTTTATTGTTTGGCGAGGTGGGAAGATTGTAGCGGGCAGAGTGAAATCTCTGATCAGAATAGTCATCCCTATGCAATTCTTTATGCTGATTTTAAATGAGTGAAGTGAAATTAAACTATTTTTGCTGGGTGGGGGGGTCTGGACCCTCCTCCAGGACCCCTGGAACCACCATGGGAATCACTGCCTTAGTGAATAGAGCTTGGTTGCAAATGATTTGATAAGAGGGTAATTTAATTATCTGCCCAAGAATCATACAACCCTTTGAAGCAATGACCAACAGAGCCTCCACTATCAAACTGCACAGGACTGGGAGAATGGTGCGTTCACTGTCTTTGTTTTTTCCAGCGCCCTAACCTTCCAGTCCAAATACAAACAAAAACACAAAAACGTTGCAGATTTTTGACAGAGCTCTTAATAGAAATGCTAATCATGATGTAGCAGCTACACATTAATTTTACATGGCTACATGTTGCTGCACTGTAAATGGTTTGTTTACATTCATAATGTTCATAAATGATGGATGACAACAGGACTGATACTGGTGTATCATGGGCAGAATGTTGCAAGATGCCAGTTTCCTTCTGATTGATCTGAAAATTAGATTATTAGAGCTTTTAAATAACTGAGCTTGTCCTTCTGAAATTACATCAAAATATCCTTCCACAGGGTCGCTGAGGCCTGAAGCGTAAGGTCACACTGTGAGGTTTTATTTTTAATCAGCCATGATGATCGTTCAGTAACGAACACGCTTAATGAAAATGCTGACTGACTGATCATCAAACTGTGACTCAAGCTTCTGTCGTTTACAGTAGCAGTCTTTCACTGTGTCGGTGTACAGCGCGGTATACACAATACATGAATGAACCTATTATTACATTGTCTGCGTTACATTCAAGTGGATGTAAGTGGATGCCAAGAGAAAGTGAAGACCCAACACGATCCTCAGTTCAAAGCTTTCTGCCACGTGGGTGAGATCACCGGCGAACGGGAAACAAGCGGTGAGGTGAACCTTACTCATCACTAGGCGTGTCACTAGCTTACAGCATCAATGTGATTAGAGAGAGAAAGAGAGAGGGGGGGTCAGGGGAAAGAGGGAAAGAATGAGTGAGAGAGAGAGAGAGAGAGAGAGATGACCTAATACACGAAAAAAGCAATGAAGTCATAGCACCTGACTCATATTCCCAGCTGACACTAGCTCTCCCAATCACAACATCCCTATGTGTGTGTGTGTAGGGAGGGTTGCTTGTTAGAGGATGAGGTGAGATTGTGTTTGTATTGGTCAATAGTGCCATATCCCTCTGTGTGTGTGTGTGTGTGTGTGTGTGTGTGTGTGTGTGTGTGTGTGTGTGTGTGTGTGTGTGTGTGTGTGTGTGTGTGTGTGTGTGTGTGTGAAAAGGTGAGGGCAGAGTGTGTTTGCCTGCGTGGGTCAACAGAATCTTACTGTGTGGTGATTTCACAGTAAAAAAAAGTACCGGCGTGTTTGTCACACCGACCCCTTGCCGCAAACACATTCACATAACCAGCCGGTGCTGGGAAGGTGGGGCAAGGCGTAGGCCGCCACACACACAGCAGAGCTCTATGTGGCTGTACGTATGGGTCATGCTGGTCATTGAGAAAATCCCCCAGCGTGTACAGGTGAATACATACTCAATAGGATTGACACCAGTAAAGACAGCCTAGTTTGAACTGAATTACGTGTAACTGAGCAGCAACATGCCATCCTCTTACGGAGAGAGGCTCCAGGGCAAGGGGTAAAGCATGTTGGGGTTCACTGGTGGAAGTAAGCGCCCCAAGTTCAACTCATTCAAACTACAAAACACACAAAGTCTTCACGTCTTCATTTACTGTTTCATTGTTCCAGTCTATCGACCTCGAGGCTCTCGCCAGCCGAGGAGCGCAAGATGTGGTATCATTTGCATGAGGTCTTACATCATCCCTGAGTGCTGGTTCACTATGGCGTCAGCACGTGGTGCTGAGCCAACAAGTCCCTTTGTGCTCGCAGAAGCCTCATTCAAGTGACAGCGGGGCACCACAAATGTCATGAAAAGGACATCTGGCCATGGAAGTCAAAGAGATGTCTTTACAGCCAATTAAGCCTGCTGTCTTTAAAAGACAAGTACTGTCCATAGGTGAATGCGGTATTTGCATGGGCCGCTGGACAAAGAGGTTGGTGTCTGTCTCTGCCACGTAGTAAACCAAGCCGACTCCCCAAAGATGCAGCTACCAGCTTCCCTTTCACAGGGGAGAACAGAGAGACAGGACGGCCTGACAACCAGATGGTCAACATCACTGAGTGGTTTTTTATGTGCAAGTAACATGACCTCGGCACTCTGAGTTTTACAAGTATGCCCTAACACACACACACACAGATACTCGTGCACGTACACACGTGCACACACACTCTCAAACACATAACTGACAACCGTACCCTTCAACTAGACAATGAGGTCTGAATGTAAACCAGACCTGCTGTGGCCCAGAGAAGATGCACCTGGTAGTGCAGCAGGTCCACCAGGCTCAGGTAGGTGATGTGTAGGACAGACTGGGGCAGAGTGAGAGGAAGGAACACAGCAGCATCACAAACCAGACGTCCAACAGCCACACCAACCTCACACTCCCAGACAGAGGGGTGTGTGGGGGGGAAACACTACCCCTGATCCATCCTTGTTATTGATTGGGGCCTCGGGCTCCCAGCGGACCCCGTTTAATGGAGCCAGGCGACCTCTTGGACACACTTGCTTACTTGGTGCACCGCTGAAAGGCTGGCCCTCGTGTAGTTCTCATCCCCATCCCGACCATGCTCTCACCCAATCCTCAGACCTCTCCAGTGGGTAGAGGAGGAGGAGCAGATCCCCCGGCCCACCCACTGGTCCTTCATGCATCACGGCCTCCTGCTCTCCTCCTGCTGCTGCTTTTTTTTATCCCTGTTATTGGGGATGTTTTAATCCGGGCCTCATACCAGGAATCTCCCTGTGAGTTCTCTTCTGCAACATGCCCTTGGGGAACGGCCCCTTCCTGATTGGCACCCAGGGAGGAAGTCTAGACCGTGATTATGCATGTAAATACACCTGCTCTGTCTTTCTGCTAACATCTTAACACAACATTTATATTGTTTCTATTTTCAGATCCAGTGCTTGGAAATGTGTGGTTGGCTTGTTGTTCTGTTCTGTGTGTTATTAAAAGGCATTCACACTGGAAATGTTCATGTTGATTCTCTGTAACAGTGACATGCTAGGTTCAGTCTGTCACATCAGCCCAAATGAAAGACTGTGTTGTTATTTTTGTTATAGTTGTAACCTAGTTTTAACATCAGAAAACACCAAATATGATGGCAAATTTAATAAATGGGGTTAATATGCACAGATAATCTGAGTAAGACTATATACCCCCTTTCCACCAAAACAAACCTAGTCCTGGTTCTGGGCTGGTGCTGGTCCAGAGCTGGTTCAACTTGCGAACCTTCTAAGAACCGGTTTGCTTTTCCACGGGCTAGAGGGCCATGTTGTTACGTCCCTGTATACGTCTGTATACGTCTCTTGTCCGAGATTGAACCCTGTGTTTTATTGTATACTACACTTGGATCCAAGCTAACGGAGGAAACTACACAATAAATAAGGGTTACACCTGATGAGAGAGTTTAATGTTTACTGAGTCCCTCCATATCGCAGCATCAAACACTGAACCGGTACACAATTTAGCCAGAAATAATCTATACCAATTTGCATTAGCACCCAATACAGATTAAACAGCGTGGTTTAGGAATAGTTGAAAGTGTAAATGTCATGTGACTCTGTGATGTTATATTTCCACAGAACACGATGGACGTGATGTATGATTGGTTGTTATTAGCTTTTGTTTCATATTGACTATATATCGTCATTGATGAATAACAACAGTGAAGGTTAGTACTAGTATGAAAATCAGAATTCTCTTCCCAAAACAAGATAGCGTCCAGTGACCGCTGGCTTGTAGTTAAACCGATGTTCTGCTGGGCACAACTCGGCATAACACCGGTGTATCGCCGAGGACCGAGTCAAGTATGTCGCCCGAGTTCCTTCTTTTGGTCCCCGTAGTCCTTTAATTTCTTCAGTTTGTTCTGTTCGACGTTTCTGTCGAAGCCCGCAGAAGCCATCTCCTGCTGGATTTGTTCCAAGACTGGTTTTGTTCTTGAAACTCCCTGGGGTTTATGTTGAGTTTCTGTCGAGGACCTCAGTGCTGTTTCGATTTTATGCCCATTTCTGCAATTTCCCTCGGGATAAATAAAGTTTCTATCTATCTATCTGAAGCTCTGTTTTTTTAAAAATGGCGGTCACAACAAACTTAGTTGGTCTTGGTTGGTCATGCCCCCAGCCCCTGATGTAAGCAGGTCTTGGTTCTAGACCAGCAAAGTATTGGTACCTCTCTGAAACCAGTTTTCTGAAGCAGCCCTCTAAATGCTTCGGTCGAGAAGGGGTAACAGTGAATTCAACACCTCCCTTGGGAACACAAAGTACACACACACACACACACACACACACACACACACACAGGGACAGTCCATCCAGTCAATCCATTTAAAAGCAATTTAATTTAGCAGTAATTTACAATCATTTTCCCAATCCCACATACTCAAACCATCACCCAGTAGGTGTGATTGTTTCACTGTGCCATTTCAAATGCAAGCATATAAACAAATTGGAGGTTTTGATGTTTTTATGGTGTGGAGAAGTCACACAGATGTTCCGTTACTGTTCAAATGAAGCGTCTAATGTTTTCTCAGTGCAAACACGATGACATCCCCAGAGTCTGCTGTGCCTTTCAGATAGGCCTGACCCGCACAGCCACACATCACCACTGGACAGACTGATATCTGGTAGAAGTGGAAACTGTTGCAAACATGGCCATCAGTTGTTGCATGCCAAGGTATGGGGATTTCCATACCTTTGCCTAAAAACACGACAAATTTGATCTTATAGGTTTTATCATTGTAAACCAGAGCAAAGATCAAGAAGTGTATTTGGGAGGTATAGCTAATAAATTCCTATCAGCGGAGCATTCAGACCCAATGTTGTCTTCTAAGCTGTGTGGGCCTGCAAGATACTTTGGTGACCTACCCTAATCATTTATCATGTTAGAATCAGAAATTGCTCCACTAGTAGAATAGATAGAAATGGGCTTTCAAGTTTTGGTGGCAAGTGACGTTAGATACAGGGACCATACCTTAAAGGGTTTAGTGAATTGACGGCCCTGTTTGAAACCTAAAAATGGAAAAAAGTCAAAGGCTAAGCATTGGTGATATAATAATAATAATAATAATAATAATAATAATAATAATAATATTAATAACAATAACAACAATAATAATATAACAATATTATTATTATTACTATTATTGTTATTATTATTATTATTGTTGTTGTTGTTGTTGTTATCGTTATTATTATTGTTACTATTGTCATTATTATTATAGCAGTTAAGTCTTTGTGTTGTTGTACAGCCATGCCGTCAGGCGTGGCTTCTGTCGAGGACATCTTGGGGAGTCTGTTGCGCGAAACGAGCGGCGCGGTTCTTTGTTCGCCAGGGTTGCAGCAGCAGCCTGGCTTTTACGGGAAATGTGCGAGGGCTTTTCTGATGTTCCTCCGCTGCATAGGGTCTGCAACGCCTGTCTGACAACTCCCTTTCTCCTCTCCTCCTCGTATAGAGCCCCCACCCCCGACCCCCCTTCCCTCCTATACATAACATCCCCATGCGCAACGGCGCCGGAGACAACAACGCGGTGACCTGCCGCAAACCACGGCTAGAGAGAGGTGGGCGGACCCCCAAAAAATGTCACTTTAACTCCTTCAGTCTCGAATAACATGTTGGATAGCCCACAATCGACTCCCCCACCCCGCCCCCACCCCAATATCCAGCATCTACTCTATTTTCTCTAATAATAATGAAGTTGCCAGGCGCGCCTCTACATGACCATGTGTACTCTATACTGGCATGGTTAGTCTTTTGATGCGCAATTGTTTTCATCCTGGTATCCTTACATAAGGTCGCCAAGATGCCGTCTTTACATCGCATCTCAAGAGCTCTAAGGGAGTCTGGCTGTAAACGGCGTGTGTGCGGTACGGGGGGAAACGGCGAGCTATTTTTTTCCTTTTCTATAGGTGAAGGAAAGCAGCGAGATGTGGGATGCCACAGGCTTGGGAACCTGAGACGGAATGGTACAACGGGAGGGCGGCTCGTTTTGTCTCGGCGAGGAGGGGGGGCTGTGTAAACCAGACTGGGTGGAGCAATACATCGCCTAGCCCCATCTATCGTGCAGACGGCCTTGTGTCCCGTTTGCCTAGAGCTCGCAGAGAGACTACTGTATTGAAAGTCTGGCCGGCAGAGAGAGAGGGGGCCGGTCTATGGGAGGGACTAGCGCAAAGGGGGGAATCGGAAGGAGGAGGGGGCGAGGAGGAGGCGGCACGGGTGCTGTTTCTCCAGTCTCTTTCCCCTGTCTTTGTCTCACACACTCTTTTGTTAGCCATGCCTAGCCTGCTGGTTCTAGCAGGGATCATGGAGAAAAATGGGGGCTACGGCGGGGATCTGGCCGGCTCCGGATTCGGAAGCGAAGGTCTCCTTGTGCCGCCCGACGAAGAGGAAGACGACTCCCGTGCCCTCAGGGTCGCGCTGGGCCAGTTGTCTCTGCTGGGGCTCGGGGAAGGCGAGGACGGCGGCGGAGCCCCAACAACAGGAGTACAGGACCGGAGTAACAATAACAACAACCACCACAACCACACGAACAACGTCGGCGGTGGCGGGGACACGGGCATTCTGCAAGGAAAAAGCAAGTTGTGCGCCCTGTACGAGAGCTCCTCAAGTGAGACGAAAGGACGAGGCTGCAACATAACAGAATGCGTCCCAGTGCCCAGCTCGGAACATGTGGCAGAAATAGTGGGGAGACAAGGTAAACCGCTGGGATGCAAAATCCTTCCCTCCAAAGTTGTGTTATTACCCCGCTAACCGCGATGCTTCGTCACCTCGCGGCTTTCCACTGCATTTTGTTTTTTGTTCTGGAAGTGTTACCTGGTGTTATTGACAAAGAAAAGGGAGTGGTGTGCGCGTGTGTGTGTGTGTCTTTTTTGTTGTACTCCCCCGAGACGTCAGCCTCCCACTTCTGCTACAATGTTGCAAGTTCTCGTGCACTCATCGTTACAACGTTACATTGTAACTTGTCTTTCGCTCCTTTGTGCTCATTGTGCTTTAAGTGAATCGCACAGAAGCACGAGTGGATCCGTTCCCTCCTGGGCGCATTATTCTACATCCACGCCATCAATGTCAGCGCACAGACGCACACTGGAGCAGGGAGAGCACTTGCTTCCTTTGTCGTCTGAAACGCGCCAGACTGTTCAAAAACGCAACGTGCATCTGCTGAAAAGAGGAATGCGTTTCGCTTTGAATGCTTTACTAAAATAATATAACGAACCCGTTCGGTTGTGATGGTGGGATGTGTTTTCTTTCTCTCCACATTTATTCAGCTCATTGTTTATGTTGCGCACTGCCCCACTGACACAATTGGACAATAGCGCGAGCATGTTTCCCCCTTTTTTTGAATGAGTGAGTTGGAAAGTCGAATTCGAGTCAATTTCCAGATTCAGTCCATTTTTCTTCCAGTAGGAGGTTGTTTTTTTAACCAGGACTTGAACTTGAATGACAGCAGCTGTCAAACAAAGGTGTGAAAGTGGGGGATGAGGGGAGGGGCGCCTTATTAGACAGTGTTGCCACTTGGCACACGGGATGGTCTTAAAGCGTGACTCAGCGAGAAGTTGTACCGATAAGTGAGATCCTTTTGTTTTTCTAGCTTAGTCTTTGTCTTATTTTCTGATTTAAAAACAGAATGCCTTATTCTTTGAGCTTTGTTTCAGTATAGATATCTGATTTTTCAGTCTATCCAAGTTATATCAATCAAGTTGTGAATAAGCTTGAATCTCAGTAGATTTCCTCTCAGAACTAGAAATCACAAGTTGATTTCCCCCCTCTTCTTTGTGCTTGGCGCTGGTGTTTGTGTGGCTGCACCCATTGTTGACTGTTGTGATGAGCCCGATTGGGTGAAAGAGGCAGAAAAAACAAGGATGGACGGATGGATGGAGGCAGTGGCATCTAAAAGCTGAATGGGAGTCACGCCTAGGAGCTCAACACAAGGGCTCCTCCTGAGCCCCACTTCACTGCACACTCTCAATACCACATGGTTGCCTAAGTCAGGAAGAGAGGGAGAGATAGAGAGGCAGGGTGTAGGTGTAGGGTGGGTAGGGTATCATCAGTGAATCCTAATTTATCTTTGGACCACACAATAAACAGGTAGCCACAATGTCAAGTGGGTCCAGAAGAGTTGGGGTGGCTTGTTTTAGCTGTACTCCCCTTTCTTGCTCCACTGCTGTGGTAATGTGGATTTAGTTTGTGCCGCCAAGTGCCCCTCATCTCCCATTGCGGCTCCCGTTCGTTACTCAGAAGTGTAAGCTTTGAATTTTAATGGGGTAACTGAAGACAGCCGGAGGGTGGATCCAGTGAGCACAAGTGCAGCAAGAGGGCCCTTTTGCCTTGACCGAGAAGAAGTGCTGATTTGGGGGGATTTGAGATGAGCTGCTTTTGATTCAGGGCCTTCGTTAGTTGGCACTACACGCCCCTTCTTCTCAGGACCGTGCATCATCGCCCGCCTGATGAATCTGGCAAGTGGAGCGTCCCGTCATAGAGAAAGGGGATGAATATGATTGTTTTCTCCTCTGTCAAAGTCACCGGCATTGATTCCGGAGGATGCACTTGCACCTTCATCTGGAACTCTTTCATTACCACACTATATCCAGGGTGGGCCTTTTCACAACACAGGCACCCCTTACAGCACAGCAATGAAGAAAAAATATAGCACACAGCTTTGAATTGATGTAGGAAAATATCTGTCCTTTACTTAAAGTAAGTCACAGGCTTTAGAGGAAAACTTCCAGAAATTGTTTTGACTATTCGTGTCGTTTTTGTCTCTGATGGCATTTTCTGTTATAGTTAATTAACCGTAGCACGTTTTGTACATGTAGTGCTTTAATTGTCACATTAACAGTTTGTACCAATTAAAATGTGTGATGCGCTCCAAGGCGAGGGCTTTTTTTTTCTCAATTGCTCTTTCACCCCAAATATCATGGAGGTCTATTAGCCTAATATCAGGCATTGGCCACAAAAGGTATTTTCACATTTTGAGTGTGAGCTGCTAAAACCCCAGAACATCACTGTCCCCCAGTCAGTGAAGTAAGTGTCCCGGCAGTAAGTGGGGCTATTTAGTAGCATTAGGGAGACACTTCGTCTTCAACCGGAGGTGTCTCCAAACCTTTTGATGCATGCTGCTGTGATTTTCTGGCAGCTAATGTAACGGTACGCTGTGTGATCTGAAGCACCTGGAGTCTGGTGAGATGAGTTGAGATCCATCCATTGAATAGACGCCTGATTATTCTTACTAGGCCAAAGAGACACATTGGTCTCTTTAAGACACCGCTGTTAAGACACCGCCGAGGCAGGAGAGGCATGGTTGACTCGTCAATAGATGCGGCAGTCTTAATGAGAAAGCTAGCTGGATTTCTGAATGGAAACAGACACGCTTAATAGTTTGATGCATTCCTCATGGGGTGTAATAGAAACAGAATTGCTGTGTTTTTTCGTACCGTGTTACTCTTGACCTCATATGTACCTGACAGCCCTCCTCAACAATTACTGATTTATCACCTGTTTTGTCCCGTTCCGATTCCGGTGCAGACTCGGGTCATTTGACAAGAGATTAACCTGCACTCTCTCACATCAAGACTCTCCACTAAAAGCTACTTAATAGAGTAAGCTATTACACACTGATCAAAAACAGGGCGAAAGCAGAGTAAGGCACAAAAATGATGCGTATGCAGGCTGCATTGTCTCGTAAGTTCAAAGAGAGGTCAGAAAATAATTTTTCACCAGCTTGCTGCATTTGCTATAGCTTCTCCTCCACTCCAAAACAATGATCTATTTGGTGTGCCATCCATGTATCTCTTAGTAAGTGGTGTGTCTGATTTAGTGGACATTAATAAGTACCCTTCATAAGTACACTAATGCTCGGGTGAAGTCTCATAAATTAGAGTCATTATTCTATGAATCTCTTGCCAGTTAAATCATGCAACATGTTAAAGCTGAACTGGTCAGACATCAGAAAAAAGTGAAAAACGACGAACATGCAAATGAGAGTTTAGAATTTCTCCTAGCTCAGCAACAAAACCGTTTGTGTTTTCACTCTTGTAATTTCTTTATTTGATGTGTGCATCACAAAATGTGTCATATTTGGCTTTGTCAAAATGTCTGCTGGTGTCTCTGCAGGTTGCAAGATCAAAGCTCTGCGGGCCAAGACCAACACCTACATCAAAACCCCTGTTAGAGGAGAGGAGCCGGTGTTCTTAATCACCGGCCGGAAGGAGGACGTTGCACTGGCCCGCCGTGAAATCATCTCTGCTGCAGAGCACTTCTCCATGCTCCGGGCGTCCCGCAACAAGCTGGGCGTGTCCTTCAGCGGCTCCCCGCCCACGCCTTTGCCAGGTCAGACCACCATCCAGGTGAGAGTGCCATATCGTGTTGTGGGGCTGGTAGTGGGGCCGAAGGGCTCCACCATCAAACGCATCCAGCAGCAGACCTGTACCTACATCGTCACTCCCAGTCGAGACCGCGACCCTGTCTTTGAGATCACGGGGTCGCCGAGCAACGCCGAGCGGGCCCGCGAGGAGATCGAGGCGCACATCGCCTTTCGAACGGGAGGCCTGCACGACCACAATAACGAAAACGACTGTCTAGGGCCGGATGGCGGAAGCAGCCCAGCAGGCAGCAGCGGTGGTCTGGAGAGCCGGCTACAGCAGGTGTGGGGGCTGCAGGGGGGCCAGCGCAAGCCTCTCACCAGCAGCTACCGCCAGAACTTCTCAGATGCCATGGTTGGAGGAGGGGGAGGGGGAGGTGGAGGAGGAGGAGGTGAGGGAGGGGGGATCTACACCAAGGGCAGCTTCTCCAGCACCGGAGAGAAGCCTTGCTCTTATTTTGGATCAGAGGGCACCCAAAGCTGGGGTGACCCCGACTACCCCAAACAGGTGGCCTTCTACGCCCAGCAGCGCTCCAAGAGCTTCGGCGGCCTGCCCCTCCCCCTGACCAGACTCTCCCCAGGTCTGCCTGAGCCCTGCGGGGGAGGAAGCACCGCCAACTCTTCAGTCACCAGCATTGTGGCCGTGGCCGGCTCGCCCCACGCCCAGGCCCGCCGCGCCCACAGCGAGCCCACTTCGGCCGGCGGGGGTTTCCCTGGCCGTCTGCCAGTGCCGGACTCGCCGCCGGCCGCCGTGCGGGACTGCATGACCTGCTTCGAAAGCAAAGTGACGGCTGCCTTGGTGCCCTGCGGCCACAACCTCTTCTGCATGGAGTGTGCCATCCGAATCTGTGAGCTCAACCACCCGGAGTGCCCAGTGTGCCACACCCTGGTCACGCAGGCCATCCGGATATTCTCTTAAGGAAAAACCACATCAGTTTTTATCATTTGTTTCATCAGTGTTGGTTCAATAATTCTTTACTGTTATTATTATGATTATTATTATAATACATAAGTACTTTTCTTTTGTTTTTCAGAAAATTTAAAAACCAAGCAGATATTTTAGAAGGCACTGCTTGCTTTACTAAAAAGTATAAGAAATATTTTTAAGTTTTTCTTTTATATATATATATGCATATATATTTTATAAAGGTTTTGTTTATAAGAGAAGTATAGTACCTTGCATTTTCAGTTTTTTGACTGCTGCTGTTTTTCTTTCATGAATGACAGTGTAGGCAGAAGTAGGTAGTAATGTGAACATTTAATTATTCAAATTTTTATTTTACCATGTGGGTTTATATGGAAGGAAGAGGATGATTGTCGAGGCACCCAATCTGCACCTGATTGACCCAGAAAGTCAATCTGTTATTATTAGGGGGGAAAGATTGAATTTTCACCGCACCTTACAATCATCTTGGTCTCAAATAGGATTGTCAATCATACCTTGAAATTTAAGAAGCTGATGTGAAGGTAAATTCACCGTTTTCTTTTTATTGTGGTTTGATATAATTGGTCCAAAATAGATATTAATTTGAAACAAATTGAGGAAGAGGATAGATTGGTTCTGGTCCGAAACGCAGCCCCCTAGTTCCCTCTTCGCTGGTAGTTAACCAGATTAACAGTTCACAGGGCTAGAACATTCCATCACTGATACTATTTGCTTATATTTGGTTGGTGTCATTATTCACAGAAATCGATGAAAGCTGTACAAAATATATGAGTACAATTTTCTTTCCAACAGTCATTGATTACACCTTGGTCACTGCAGTTTGTTGAAAAGCTTCAGCAACGCTCGCTCCTCGTGGCACTTGAAAAGCATGTGGTTCCTCGGCTGGCGTTAAGCACTGATTTAATTTGTGAGGCCGAAAGCCTTGGAATTCATCCAGTTGGCTAGTTTTCGAGATCTGTCTCCCCGATGGACTCGTTTCAAAGCCACCTTAACCGCGCTTTATTGTCTTGTGTGGTCATTTGGCCGCAATCGCTGAACGATATAGGACAAAACGAGAGCTCCAGTTGACAAGCGTTTCTCTGAGGTGTACACAGTGTAAATAAGAAAGAGAATTAGTGTGTGGACAGAAGCGCAGTAAAACACGTAGCCGTTCGCCGAATCAGCAGCAGACTGATTAAAATAGTCAACACTGTAAAATGCAGAGGCCCACGTCGGTAATCCTCCCTCCACGCCCGGTGCTGAGGGCCTGCTGTCCCCCTGTAATTAGCAGCGCTGCACAGGAGCAGGTGTTTCATGGCACACTGTGGCGGTGACCTCGAGCTGGAGGTCTCGCTTCGCCCCATCTCTTTCTCTCTTTTCTTTGGGAGTGGCTTTTATTTCTCCCCCCGCCCCCCCCACCCCGCTTACAGTTCGATCGTTGGCTTTCGAAGGCCATAATGACTGCAGCCGTCCCACAATGCATTGCCTCGCTGAGTGGGGTGTATTGTCTGGGCCCAGTGGTGGCGTGGGCCCCGGAGTGCTCGGACACGGCCTGGATCTACTCATTGATAATTAGGCAAATGGGCCGGTCCAGGTGCGGACCGTGTGGGGACTCTGGAGCTGTATGGAGGGGAGGACGGGGTCCCGCGGCGAGCCGCCACTTCCCCGCCCCGCTGTTCCAAGCATAGGGGGCTAGTCGGGCTAGTCTGGATGCAGCTGGGCGAAGAGGACCCCCTCCTTCCATTCCTTCCTCCCCCCTTCCTCCCTCCCTTTCCCCTCCTTCTCTGCTGCTCGGAGCTATCCCTACTGGGGAGAGGGGCCTCTTTTGTCCCAACACACACACACACACACACACAAAAACATTTGAAAGAAAACAGACTAGCTGAATTTGGCAGCTCCTATAAAATGAGGAGGTTCAGGAGCAAAATAGATTATCTAGTTATCAGTCGACACACCAGTTACCTATTTTAACCTTAATGACGGGCCGTGTATCCCTTAAAATTCAGTGATGAAAAATGTAAGCGTTCACCTGCTATGCTGTGATCGTATCATGTGAGGAGCAGCGTCCCCCCCCCCCCCCCCCCCGAGCCCACCCCCCCGATATTTGGAAGGAGGTGCTGTTTGTGTGACAGCGCTGCAGAGCCCCCGCCCCCCCACCTCCTCGCCTCCAGGCTCCCCCCGCCATCTCCCTACTGTATGGGACATCCTGCAGCTGCCCCTTCACTATGGACACCCGGGCCTTAGCCAATGACAGGCCAGCTTTGAGCTTCCAGAATGAAATCAGACAATTGTAATTGACAGGAAAGCAGAGGAAACGCCCCATTTAGCCACCACTCATGCTGAATCAAATTACACACCCTCTGCGTCTGCCTTAGCCCCAGCCTGGGGATTTGAGAGAGCAGAGGGGATGGGGGTAGGGATTAAAGCTGTTGAAGGATGGGGAGGTGGGTGGGGGGGGGGATTCGTTGTGGGGAGAGAAAGAGAGAAGGCTGCTCCAAAAAAAAAAAGATCCGGTAATTTTATGGATCATTCAGAGCGTCTGAGGTGCTGCCACATGTGACAGGTGATTCAGCAGCCTGCATTGTGTTTTACTGGAGAACAATTCCTCTCAGCTTCTGTCTCAAAGAAGGATAAATAATTACAGTAGACTGTTGTCTCCTATGGAAGGACACAGCAGCCCCCCCCCCTTCTTTTTTACACTAGAAGCAGACCACTCATTTTGTCTGTGGACTGTGAAGAAAAACTACCCTGAATTCTATCAAACGTAGAACTAAATAATAATGAACATTTTATGGACGGGGAAATTGCACAGTGGTTTGGCCTATAAGCTTTCAATGTCAAATTCAAGGCAGTATGACACTGTTCTTCGAACTTCGTATTTTTGTTTTCCGCCTTAATGTTTTTTTTATTATTAAAAGATTAATATTGCCTTCACTTTGGCATGCAACGTAGCAACATAGGCCTTTTGATAGTATTGCCCCTAAAACAACTTTTAAAGTACCTATTTTTTGGAGAAAAGAATGTGAATCAACCTGTGTGGGTGGGGGTTCGAGGGATTCAGGAAATTAGGCTCTTAAAACACTTTACTTAAAACGTAGAGTAAAGCACCTTATGGAAAACATTTGATTAATACCAAACCGACCACTGATGGTGAATATTTCTTCATAGAATTTGAAAGACATGCACATAAGGATTCCCTATCATCTTTTGTATTATGGTGGTTCTTGTTATTCCTAATACTAGTACTAGTGGTAATCTGGGAGACCTCTCATCCATTCAGTTGATGCTGATGTCTTGGTTGAGTTTTGCACTGGTTTAATAAAGAGAGGGCTTACTGGAGAGTCTCCCTGTTTGGTCGCTGTATAAGTTAGTGAGTATTGTACTTTATGGGGAAGGATTCTGAGCATCTATGTATATATGTGTATCGGTTACTGACGTCCAGACAAAGGCCCACTTCTAGTGAGGTTTTGATTATTTTTACAAGCTGAAAATGTCATTGTCAATGTTTTAGCGTCTGAAATTCAAAAATGTTTCTGACTTTTAGGGAGAACAAATCTTTATATACACATCCCCATATCCTTTTGACTAAAATAGTATATTAGATAGATCCACACATGTAATAAATATTATTTAAACGGAATAACTTAGTATTTCATCCAAATATATAGATAACAAATTAACCAGACACTACTATATACTGTAATGATGAATATACTTTATGAGACCGCCGATGTATAAATCCAAACTATCAAATAGAAAAATGAACAGTATGTGTAATAACCTATTCCCAAAACAGTTTGAAATAATCAGTTTCTATGTATATTAGGATGAAAAGCAATAATGGGATTATACTGGGACAATAAACAGAGGAGTCACTTCTTAAAAATCATACGCTATTCAGAATTTGACCTTGATTATTGGGATAATACCATTGCAGTCTCGTATCTGCTTCAAATGCATTATGGATTTATGCCAATGTAGTAAGAGAGATATAATTAATTAGTAACAGTTTCAGGCACAGTAATTGTTTTTGTTGTGTTCAGCAGGTTGTTAGTCATTTCTGATTGCTTAACTCCCTGTCTGTTGAATATAAATCAGACTCCAATGCCAACCTTAAGATTCCTTCTCCAAGTAGCAGTGAAGTTTATGTGAATGCAATTGCTGTGACTTAGAAAAAAAACCTCACTGCGCTGTAAAAAAAAAAAGAAAAAAAAAGAAAGCAGAAGAAGAACACTCAAGTGTAAACAAACAATGCATTTCAAGAACACAGCGTGAGCACTGAAGTGTTTCCCGTTTGTCAGAAAGCAGGAACTGGTGACTGCAGTTGTGAAGATTGATGTTTCTGACAGCTTCGGTCAAAAACATAGACAGCTGTAAGATCAAAGAGGTGGGACTACATGCTGAGACAGACCTCTCATTCCCTTTCTGTCCATGTGAAATGCATTGAGCCAAATGTTTTCCTAGAAGTTATTTTACATTCATTACTTTGTATTTACTTACATATAGGGACAAACTTCTAAGTTAGAGACTAGTTGTGTTTACATAGTAAAGATGGTGAGTTTCCAATTTCATGGCACTATTTGATACTTTTAGTGTTGTAACTACTTTTCATCTGTATTGTTTTTTTGAGAAAAGGTCAAATGTAGCCAAAGAACAAAGCATGAGGAGAGGTTCAAGGACATTAGCTTACTTATCTCATGAATTAACTTATTTTTAGTTTGGGAAAACTGAATTGGGATGATTAAGGTAAATGAATAAATAATCAGCTTTCATAGCTTCAATTCCTCTGAGTGTTTACCCAAAAGTCTTGCAGTGCAGTCAATCAATATCTGTGAAATGAAGGCATATCATGTTTCAGTGTCGGAAGATTAGTTTAATACTACAGAGGCGCCAGTAACTGACTTACTACTCCCCAAAGAGACCAACTTATAGCACATCATAGCACATATACAGGTGTATAAGTCCTTTATGGGTAGTTTTCTATTGTCCAGGTTAGATTTTGAAACTGACTGTTGGTCTCATTGAATACCTTCACCCATCTTGAAAAGTTAAAAACACTGAGAAGGATATGGAGGCATGTTGACAAGTTGAACACCCCCAGAGCGAGCAGTCATCCAGTGTCTTAGATGTACATGAGTTAACAGTGTAATAGTGCCACCTTGTTGGAGCGAAACAACACTGTGGTTTTAAGCTAATATTGTTTAGAGAGACATTAACTGTATCCTTGAGTTTAACTGCATGTTAGTAAAATATAGTACAGTAAGTAAGATTTATCAGAAAAAGTAAGATCCCATAAAGAATTCATCAACCTGATACCTGAAGTGTATAAAAAGCTTTAAGAACTTAAAATGGACATCAGTTTAAATTCCTATATTTACCTTGTAGTTTAATTGATATAGAAAGCTTAATTATGGTGTAAGTTTCATTTATCCAACTCATCCAGTATGAAATACACTTTGATGAGTGGAGAAACTGAGGGGTGGGGCGACTCACGGTGACATTTGATTCATTAATTTCTTGTTAGTATTATTTACAATATTGTATTAAGCTTACTATAATAGTAATGGTAGAAACTGTTGGTGTTTTTCTTCTCTTTATATGAAAAGGTCTTTATGCATTTATGTAGAATCCCTTTTAAGGAGTGATAGGAAATCCTTATTTCAATCGATGCACTTAAGCAATTGTACCAACCTGTCTAAATCACACGGTGAGCAAGTAATGCATTTGAATGTAAAAAATGACCACTCAACTTAATGCACTCCTTACGCTTATTGTTTTGTCAATTTTCAAGTGAGCTTTAAGTTTTAGTTTGTTTTTTGGAAAGAATTTGCGAGAAGTTTTCAACGTAGACTATATTTGAGTTCTTCCACGTACATTTATAGAAAGTAACTTAAAATGAATTTTAAAAAAAACAAAAAAACATATTACAGTTTCTCAAATCTATTTTGCTAACATGGGTTATTATTTCATAGAAAGCGGAGGAAAAAGTCAGTATCTGGATGTTATTTATGAAAAGTAAAAAAAAAAAAAAATGAAGCAACATATTTATGAGTAACCTCAAGACGTTTTGTTTTTTAATTAAAATTACAAGAAGTTAATATATTTCTAAACACAGGGAAGTCAGTTTCTACTAATAACTAAAATGAGAAAAGTTTAGAAGTTTTATTTATGAAAGTTATGGACGCTCACCTTCTCCGCGTACTTCACAGTAAATGAAGTAAATGGGATGTGAGCTCCCCATGGCTTAAATTTTAACTTCAGACATGCACTATTTCAAACATCAGTGCATTCACAATGGAATAATGACAGAAAATAATATAATATTTTTTAGGATTTGGAGATATTTTAGTCACAGAGCATCAATTTTGTGCCTCAATTCTATATTTTTCCTGCATCAGCATTCTCTGTGCAGTGCTGCTTGCTGTAACCCTTTTCCCCCTTCGACTAACCCCATGTTACTGACTGAACCCATTACTCATTTCCTCTGTAATCTAAACTCGCTTTTACTTATCAAACGTATAAAACATGTTATGACTGCAATGCTTGGAATGAATGAGGCAGCTGTGACATAACTTGTACACACTTTCATTCATACATTTTTTATATCTACTACTCGGGACAGTTTGCGATCAATAGTGACAGAGCGTAATTAGTTTGAAGACGAGAGAATCAAAGCCTTAACGAGCGAGTTTCCCTAACGTGTTAATAAGACAGGGTGCGCAAATTGAGCGGGGACATCTAAGAGTGGAGAACAGTGCACCGTGTTGTAGATCTATGTAACTAGCCGCACACACATATACACACAACAACAAGATTCATATCCGTACTAGTTTGCATGTATGTTGTATGGTCACTTAGACGGGAGAAGCAGCGCAGGTCCTGTGTTATCCTTTAACGTCAGCCGCTCTCGGGCTGTTTCTCCTCTGTAGATTTTCATAGTTTGAGTCTCTTTGGAAACAGGAAAGTTGACAGGAGTTTGAGGCCAAGCACAAGAGACCGTTTCAGTCCCCATGTCTACCTGATTTTGTGTTCTCAGTTACCTGAAAAGGCTGACATGCCGCTGGCACCTCATCATATGGATTGGCTTCTTAGTCGGTATAAGAGTTGTTATTTATCACAGAAAAAAAAAACTTGACAAATTACACTGCGATGGCACGTTTCCCGCCACGTGTGAAGCATGGGGACTGAAGTGGCACTCGCTGTTGAAACTCACCACCTCTTCCAAAGGGGTCAAAACAGTCTGACAGTTTGTCTTTGGTAGCGTTTCCGATTCTTCCAGCACAGTAGAGGTGTTTCATACCGGTCTAATAGTGGTCTTAGTGCATTAGTTTTTGGGCCAGCATCACCTGGCATTAGTTTCTGGTTTCTCTGTGAACAGTGAGAGGGTTCCCCATGTGGCTCTCCGTGGCTGACCGTCAACTTTGATGGATGGAAAAAAAAAAAAAAGTCTTTGAACTCTGTTACAGTGTACCGTGCCCTCACAAGGCACGTGATATTGCAGGTTTATTTCTTATAGCACATGTTTTTTGTGAATTACATCTTTTGGAGACATCTTTATTATTATTGTATCTGCGCCATATTAGTTTTGGTTCTTTGTTATTTTTCCAAGATTCAAGATGTATTGTAAATGTTTCTAATAAAACAAAAATGAAATAATCTCCAAACGAAACTCTTGTGCTATTTTTTGTTCAACCAAATTGTAGGACGGCACGATTATAGCTAAAGTGATAATCCTGGTTATTTTGTTAGATATCATGACTACTAATCTGAAGTATTAGCCCCAATATTATTCTGCATCTTAACATCTTTTCAAATACTGTAGACATTTTAAATGAAATGATCCAACATTGCCATGTCTACATGCTACGATTAACTGTGGAAATTAAAACCATGACGCAGTGGTGCCGCCATACCAGATGAACTGATGACATGCCAGAGAGGCGCCTTCTACTGAGGTCTTATTTGTTTTAAAGAAACCAATTCTTCATCAAAAGAAAATAATCTGAGCCAGACTATTAACAAATGAGATTTATTTATACATATGCAGTCCAAATATACAGATATTAGAATGGATGTTTAAAAACCTCAAACCCACCCAGATGCAGACCGGTGAAGTCAGCAGAAATCAGTGTTGATGTGGAAACACTTCAGCAGGGTAATAACCGATTCTGTGCATGTCAACCATGCCCCACCGAACACGACCACCTTTTCTGCTCTTCCTGATCTATTGAACATTAGATACCAACCACACCGATCCTGGCCTTTGACTATACTAACTCCCCCCCCGCAGGAAGAGACACATGAAAGCGGGGGCACTCCTCGGGGAGATCCCAGAAGGCATAGTCCTGTTCCAGTTACATACAGAGGATGGAGAGAGAGAGGAGTAAGCGGACGGGCAGTGGAGGATTTCACTTACAGTAAAACAAGCCATCTTGGGTACATCAGACTACGAGAGCAGGGCAGGGCTGAGTGCCCTCACTACCTCATCCCTGAAACATGATCCATCCATCCATTCAGTCCAGCAGGCAGGCAGGCAGCGGTGCAGGGTTGTCCATGCATTTAAACCAATTCCCTCACCTCTCCCCCTCCACCCAAAGGTTGAGGGGTGAAACGGTCATCAGCAGTACCAATGCAGTTATCCCATCTAGAGCTAAGACAACACCCTGAAAAGCTTGCAAGAGCATGACTCATCTGTAGACTACAAAGTGTGCACAGGAGAGGACTGTGGTCCAAGCACAGATGAAACATAATCAAAAGAGAAATGACATACATAGAGGTGAAGGTGGAGAGTTATTGCTCTGAGATGCCCTGTGGAACACCGCTTGAACCAACTTCAACCAAATTCCAGCAGGTGCATTTTGGAAGATGGCTTTAACTCCTGGTTCCCCTATTAGCGAGGGGTAGTTTCACTTAAGAGCTCCTTTATAAAAAAGCATTTGATTTGGGGGAAAAAACATAAAAAGCAAGAGAACTCCCTTCACTGTGAAGTAATCAGTGTGGAAAATCTAAACCACCCAGTGTTAATATGCACACCCTTTGGCCAAACAAGACCTTAATCTAGTGTTCAATAAATATTATAAAGGGACATCACCTCTAAATCCATTTCAGGATGATGGGAATGACAAGGGGGGGTTACAGTTCAGATGCCAGGTCTCTTCCATGCAGATTGTTATTGCCCATTCTCCTGGTAGTGGAGAACTCAAGGAAAGCTTTTGCAGGCTTGTTAAATAGAGCTTTCAATGGGAAGACAGTACACAATGACAGGAAAAGTGACGAGGTACAAGGAGACCTTATAACGTGCTCAATTTGTTGTAAATCAATTCTGCTCATGTGCTTCTTTCATATTTAAAAGCTGATCAAGCTGCAAAGCTTAATGCATTAGATGCGGACAGACCATCTTTGTGCGAAAGAATACAATATAGATGTTCTGGAAGCAACCATGATGCACTCCTGCTTTGTTTCCATTTGTACTGATGCCCCCCCACCCCCCACTGTCTGTCTATCTACTTCATTATCCCTCCCCCCACGCTTCCCTTATTCATATAAACTTTCTTAAATCGACCAAATCAATGGACCTTAGTATTGGTGTCCTTGTGTGAAATGCTTCTCGCTACCTGTCTCCTGTCCATCTGTCTGTCCCTGTCTTTCTGTCTGGCTGTTTCTCCATCGCCTTGAGGTGAAGGTGGAGGTCAAGGTCAAGGTCAAGGTCTCAGTTGGTCTGGCAGCAGGCACCCTGCTTGGCTGAGTTTTGCGTGGGCTGGACCGTGATGGGCACTACGTTGGAGCCGGGCGAGAAGTCCGAGTCGCTGCGTCCCGACATCTGCCTCTGTGACACAATGTTGTAGATGGCTGTGGGAGACAGGACGGTGAGAGGGAAGGAGTTAGGTGTGGATACCGATAAATCAAGGCGACAATGGGACCGGCTATGATAAGGACAAACAGGACGGCGTGAGCCGACCAGGGTTCTTGTGTAAGACGCATCTTTGGGCCCAAGGGAAACTCAAAACAGTCAAACCCAAAAAGCGATTGAAACGTGCACTTTCAACGCAATAACACTCACACGTCTTTAAATAGCTGTGATTGAACAATCACCCCATGTAACAATTATCAACATTTCATTTATAGTAGTCCGTCTGATACCCTCTGGCACTGCTCACACACTTCCTTGTTTACTCATCTGGCTGCCGGTCTTCATGTGCACATGGGGGGGCATTTTGCATTTGATGTTTTGACTTTCTGTTGGTTTGTATAAAACATCAAACTGAGGGGTACGTAGAACGCTACAGTGAAGTAAGTGAAGAAATCGATCAGCATAATGGAAAGGCCCAGGTTGAAAATAACCTGAATGTGAGTTCTCCTTTCTCTGACAAGTTGAATTGAATATCTAGGCATTCCTTGGAGCTGCAATATGACACATTTTTCACAAAAACGATAAAGAATAAATAAATAGGACATATTATGGATTGTCAGTCTGTGGCCGTCTGCCTACTTCCCTTATTGAAATTGGCTTTTCAATATGTTTGGGACGTTTTGGGCTCATTTGCTGTGGGTGTGTGTCACATGGTACGTTGGGATGTGACGATCTAGGTGAGGCTAGTGGCCACAGCACAGGAGAGTTATAGCAACTCAACAACATAGGAAAGGGGGAATTCATAGTATAAAAACATAACATGTTGTTATAACACCAACATGGTGAAAAGCAGTAAAAAAAAAAAGGATATAGTAAAGCTAAACATGCAGCAGACAAGATCCATTCTAAAACAGTGAACTTCAACATGGTTTTTCATTGCAGTGAAAAAATTGCATTGTTTGCATTCACCATCTGCCAATGGTGGTTTTACAGATGTCGGTTACCTCAACCTCAGCCTGAATGCCATTTGAAGGTAGACAGCTCATCAAGATGAGTGAAAAGTTGGGGCGGGACCATGACCAACTGAGCAGAGGAGGACGGGACTGACTAACATTTCAGACTCAAGGTGAAAAGTTACATATTGAGCCAGCTCCCTTCAACAAGGAACACAGCCAGTTGTAGTACAGTGCAGACCTGAAACCAAAATTTCATATGGAGCAAGAAGGTTTTAAAGCAAAACAAGGCTCCTAGCTCTGGCTGTGACATGACAGTTTAGGTGGTGAAATGATGACTCACTTCCACAGATCCTCCACAGTACCAGATGGAGGGGATATATATGGAGAATCGCCCCACAGGATGGCCCTGACTGGCTTGGGATCTGCCTGTTGCTGCTGTCCATAACTGGCATGTCTCTGCTGCAGTGTGTATTAAACTCACTTCCTACTGGTGTGCTTGTGCACTACTAACTCCCTCCGTTCTCCCTAAATGAGCTAATTAGCACTGTCGTTAGCTCAAGTTTGAAGTTTTTATGAATTAGAAATTACTGCTGAAGACATGGCATGAGCAGGCTGGCTAATTGTTCGAATGGAGGTTGGGCAGATTTGAACAGGGAGGAGAAACAGAATACAAATGGCAAGTGGAACATACTCACAGACTGATAGCCCCTGAAGCAATTGAACTGGAAGGACCACTCAACTGTTGGATTGTCCCTTCAGGCACTCTAGGGGTTGAATCAGTCACTGGCAACTGCATTTTTCTCTATATAAGTCTCTATCATCAAATGCATTTATTAGGGATGGCTAAACATGCCTTCTAGGAATATTTATCATGTACTTAATAAATAGGAAATATCTGTGAACCAATACCAAAATGTGTCTTCTTGCATTGCGGAGTGGATTTGTGACCACAAACAAAGACAAGCTCTTAGTGGTTCGCTGGGGAATGGCCGTCTTCACCGAGGCTCTCACCAAGCCTGATTGGCTGAGTGGCCTTTGAGTGTGGCAATTACCCATGCTTTTGACCTTAAAAAAAATTCAGGTGGTGTTCATGCCACTGACGGCACATTAGTGGTGGACATGGCCAACTGATGAGCTGGAGCTTGCTGCCACCTTGTGGTGGAGGATAGGCACCGTCATGTAAAACAACAAAGCTAGCTCTCAAATGGATACAACTTTCTAAAATGAATCAATATGTTGATATAGAAAACACTATGGTTAAAAGGCTTGAGGGCTTCAGACATTAGTGTGCTTCAGAATCAATAGCACTTCTAGTCTATAATTTGACATAAACCCAAACATGGCATGAACTAAACACAAATGTGTAACTGACCTGTGAGAATAGTCTGGAAAGCCAGCTCCACATTAGAGGAGTCTAACGCCGATGTCTCCAGGAAGGACAAGCCATGCTTCTCTGTGAAACACAAAAGCACACAATGCCATTTCATTACTCCCTGTAAGCACAATTGGTATTGGTATTAACACTGCTAGGGTTAACATTTGATTCCTACTGCATGCAAAAAATGTATGCCCTCGTGGTATTGTAATAGACTTTGGATAATGGCATGTGGTATAGTTAAACAGTCAGGACACACAGATAGTACTGAATAAAGTGAAAGTCATTATCTCGCAAAGAAACTTGATTACTTGATAACTTAACTTCACATGGATCGACAGGACTTGTGTATTTGTGTTTCTTCCAGATAGTCTTATCGAGAGTCATTTACAAGTCAAAGCATATGCAACACAGAATGGGAATCAGAAGCCAATGGACTCAAGGTCTGAGTTGGACACAAGCCAATAGTCTCAAGGTCAAGAGCAAACACAGAGGCCCAACCAATCTACAATAATAAAAATGGAAAAGGCTGACCAAGTCATACTTGAGTGCCAGGCTGCCTGTAAAAAATTAACCCTGTTCTCATCGGGCCGAGAGTGAATTCAAATCAAATCCTTAGTGGTGTGCTTTTGTGACTTTAGTACTTACACACCTATATAAGACATATACACTTTCATATAAAATGCCTTACAGTATCATGAGTGCATACATTTCTAACATGGGTGTTCCCAGTGAGAATGGTGCCGCTCGCCCTGGCAGTGTTACTTGGCAGAGTATTACAACCAGTACAAACAAAAATGAAAGAACACTAATCAGAAGAACAGGAGCATTCATTATATTCACTGTTTGCAACACACTTGATAACACACTCTTATATAGTAGTTGAGGCAACATGAGGACCTAGTTAAAGCTGCTGGGGGTCAGTCGATAAACGCCCTTTATCACGGCTTTAACCTGGAAATCACCTGGCGAGGCAGAGTAATGGACCTCACATACCACATCACCACATATCAAATGCTTGGGCCACCCTACACACAGGCGCACACACACTGCCATTAAAGTAAGGGTACCTGCAAAGGCCTTGGCCTCATCTGTGGGCACCGCCCGTAGGTGGCGCAGATCGCTTTTGTTTCCCACCAGCATGATGACAATGTTACTGTCTGCATGGTCCTGCAGCTCCTTCAGCCAGCGCTCAGCGTTTTCATAGGTCAGGTGCTTGGCAATGTCGTAAACCAGGAGAGCTCCGACGGCCCCGCGGTAGTACCTGGACAACAAAACAGGAGATGAACAAAATATGGGAGTAGAAAACCTTTTTATCAGTCTATTGACACCCAAGGAGGAAAATTCATCAGGATGGTCTCACCTGCTGCCCACAGCTAAAGCTACAATATGCAACTTTTTTCACATTAAAATAATGTGTCTGTCTGTGACCCGTATTATGATCATCAAAATCATTCAAGTTTTCAGGGATGTCACAGGACATTTGGTTGAGTATTTTTGGCAAAACAAGCCCTTTAAATTCATGTGCTAATACAACCCTGTGTTGATAATGTGACATTTTCAATCATAGCCTGTGTGTGTCTATATATATATATATGTGTGTGTGTGTGTGTGTGTGTGTGTGTGTGTGTGTGTGTGTGTTAGCCAGCAGAAAACAGCTGACTGTAGAGATATCATCTTAATTAAAGAGTTCCTATTCTCTTTACGAGTGTATGAGTTTGTGAGACAGAGAGGAGAGAGATGGTGTGTAGCAGCATTGATGCTTCGTACTCACGCCGAGGTGATGGCTCGGTAGCGCTCCTGTCCCGCCGTGTCCCAGATCTGAGCCTTGATGGTCTTGCCTTCTACCTGGATGCTGCGGGTGGCAAACTCCACCCCGATGGTGCTCTTACTCTCCAGGTTGAACTCGTTCCGGGTGAAGCGGGACAGCAGGTTACTCTTCCCTACACCCGAGTCTCCGATCAGCACCACTACAGGAGAGGTGGTGTTTCACCAGCAGAGTCAGTTTACTGGAAACTACC
Organism: Hoplostethus mediterraneus; assembly: GCA_034670385.1. Taxonomy (NCBI): domain Eukaryota; kingdom Metazoa; phylum Chordata; class Actinopteri; order Trachichthyiformes; family Trachichthyidae; genus Hoplostethus; species Hoplostethus mediterraneus. The sequence continues at coordinate 49,090 of JAXDDW010000114.1, read as the reverse complement.
TACACACAATATTTACCTTATAGGACAATTATGAATTCATCTGATCAGTACAGTGACATGGCCAGTGGACCATACATGATTACTATACATATAAAATATTCAATATTCCACGACTGTGTACGAGCAGTATGGCATACTTTATGGTCGCAGCTGTAGAGGGAAAATATACTGAACAAAAGTAACGTGATACTTATTTCTCCTCTTCTCATTTCTAGGAGACCCTATGAGTACATCTCTTAGCCAAGGTAGAGTACACACTCAGGGATATACACTAAGTGTACAAAATATTACAAGCACCTGTTCTTTGTAGGAAATCGAGGAGGACACACCTAGGCTTCAGGCCTCAGGGAGGTGAATCCAGGTGAATCCAGGTGAATCCAGGTGAATCCTGGGACCCTCTACAGATTTTACCCATTATATCCACTTCAGTCATGAAGGGGAGACGTCAACAAAGTGGAGTAGATTAATTAAAGAAGGATTTCTAACCCCTGAGATAACTGAGACATATATTATGCCAAGGTATGTGCAAATGAACGTTAGTATGGTTGTCCTAATATTTTGTAGATTGTATGTATAACTTAAAGGAATAGTTCACCCCAAAATATAAATTCACTACTACTCACCCCCCATGTCAGTTGACACTCCACTTCAATATTTTGGAAGAAAGCGGAGATGGAACTACGGGGCCTAACTTAATGTTTGCTTTTCAACTTAAATTGAATTTCGTTAATGACTTAATCTTCATTTTGGGGTGTACTATTGCTTAAATGCTTTTGTGCTTTGTCTCCTCCTCTACTTGCTCTTCCCCTAAAGTGTACTGAAACTGGCATTATGGGGAAGCTAGTTCCACAACAGTCAGGTGAGTCAGCCTGTCAAAGGGAACCTACTGTACAAACTCACCAGCACACCACCCTGTTATTAGGAAGTAGTTATGGGGAATGTTGAAATGACATGAACAAATCAACCACTATGTCTACATCTGAGTTTAAGCAATGCTGCTCATCCTAAATGCAAACTGTGGCAGTTCACGTTGATCACATCGCAACTATGGTGCAACAACACAGGTAGAAACCTGTCCAGAGATGTGGCTGGCTCAAGCTGAAAAAGCCAAACAATGGTCCACTTGTCCCATAAGCCATCTTCCATTAACTCTCCCTTGGTAAGAATTTGTAGTTCCAAATAAAAAAAGAGCAGCCTTTTCTCACAACTGGAGGCCTCGGAGGACTACATTTCCCAACGATGTAGCTTCCTCAAATGCCAAATGGGTAACACAGACAATCTCAATTTCTTGTGGTACAAAAGATCTTGGGTGGAGGACAAAAATCATTATGAAGCCAATTCCAGGTCCCTTGCCATGAGAAATGTAATATCATGGCCAAGGTACACACCTTTTCACCAACCTATTGTGTAGCTGTGCATTCCTTTGCTCAAAAGATATGACACCTTTCTATTATAGGATACAACCCTGCACAAGTGACGTGGCCTAGTGCCTAGCCTATGTCTACCTGGGGGTGTAGGTATGTAGGTAGATTAAAGGAACAGTTCAAAATTGTGTCCGATGGATGATAAACGTCCATCTGTTAAGTGAGTTTCACTCATATGCCCTGAATCCCTTCAAATGAAAAGAAAGATGACTGTCATATGTCTGAGTTCATCCACTGCACTCCTTTTCCATTCATGTGAGACTGAGGCACAATGCTGGCTAAAATTAACTGTTGAAAAACTATTAACTATTGAGCCTTTCAGTACATAAATTATTTTTGTTTGTTTATGGCAACAAAATGTAGCAAAAAGCCACAAAATGGTGATCTCAGTTTTTTGGCTTACTGACTTTTAAAAATATATATCCTTTGAGGAACGCAGATGGCATTAATTTACTCTATGGTAAAATGAATCAACAGAAATGTGTTGGGGGGGCAGTATTGACACTGAAGCATCAGAATTGGTATCAGATTCACAAGTTTCCAACAATCCCCAACCCTAATGATGGCTAATAACTAATAACACGTGTGGCGGATTAACCTTCACTTTAACTTCCTCCTTCACTCTGGTAATCACAGTCTGATGTACTGAACACATTCACTGGAATCACAATCAACTGCATGTAAGGAGGTATGGCTTCAATAAGAGGAGAGCTGGATGACTTGCTGCGCTGATTATTCCCTCAGTTGGGAAAAGTCTGACTCACTGAGCGCTCACCTGACTTGACTCATTCTGTCCAACATGGAGGGACAAAAAGGAAATGACAGGAACAAATTAGAGTCTTAACAATCACACCGGCTCTTTCTGGTAAAGTGACAGAATTGGCAGCAGTCGCCTTATCAGTATTTCTATTGAGTGCTGTTTCTGTGCCGTGTGGCACTAGATTGAGAAATTCGCTATTTTTGTCTACCAGAACCCGAGTGAGAGAGTAAATCTCATCCTCTATTAACTGCCAGACAGCTTCTGTGCACACACACACACACACACACACACACACACACACACACACACACACAGAGCAGGTATTTCCAGTTTGACGACACATACTTGTTTAGTGTTCCTTATTTGAACAAAGGACCATGGCTGCTTCATTCTCCTTTGCGCATGACAAGGTACAAGGGGAACTACTACTTATGCTCATAGGTACAACATGAGACTCAGGGTTGCGAGTTTGATCCCCACATAGTGTCAATTATCACTTTTGTAAGTCGCTTTGGATAAAAGCATTACATAAATGACTGTAATGTAATGTGTCAGACAGCCACAAGAACAAGCACCTGTTTCACATATCTTCTCTCCATTCCATAGGATACATCTCTAATGCTTAATAAAGAAAATATCTGGTTACCACGCCAACTCGGTGATATCTACATTATAACAGTATCACATTTTAGTTAGTATAAGTAATGTAATTATTGGTGTGTATGTTCTACACTACAAAAGACACAAACAGATAAGAAAGGTTCTGTTCAAATGATATCCGACTACAAACACCTGGGTGTGTTCCTGTAAGTCCTCATATCCAACACATTATGTTGTCCTAGAGCCAAGTCTGTTGTGGAATCTGCACCGTTTTGATGTGTCATCCTGCCAGTTTCTGACCCCTTGTTGACCAACACTGCATCCCAAGATGATTGCATCATAGGCCTGCAAGATGACGACTCCACGGCAGATGCTACTTAATGCGATACTTAAAGAGTCCTTATTAGCTTCCTCTCCTGTTGCAACCAACGGGCGATAAGACAAACCGAACAACGAACTACACCGAAACAAAGTTAGAGTAGCAGCTGCGTATTTCTCCAGGCCTGCTGCTAAGTCACCGGAGACGGTACTGTGGTGTCGCGGCGTCTGTCGTACAGAGGTTAACACATCTGACAACTACCAGTTAGCTAACTAACTACCTTTACTGACAGGGAAGCGCTGAACGTCGAACGAGCGTTGAAGTCGAAACGAGCGAGGCTACACCAACATGTCACACAAAACAACGACTCACCTTTGAACAGATAGTCATACTCGTCTTCTCTGTTGGACATCGTTTCTCCTCCGCGGATACTGTCTACTAACGCGACGTTACTGCAACTAACGTTAACTTCTGCTGTTTCTATTTCGACACCGAGCGTCCACCGTTCGCTGCTTTCGTCTCCCACGAAGGAAGGTCAATTCTCACTCTGACAACAAGAAGGCTGGATTATTTTAACATTAAATAAAACACGATATATTAATGTCGCTGGTTACAGGCATCAAATTCCCAGTAACAACTACTAACTAGCCTTCAAAAGTTTCCTCTCGTCTTCCTCACCCTCTGTCATTTGCCATTTCCGAACGACGTATCGTCAAGCGCTTAGTCCCGCCCCTTGCTCGTTTTCCGTTGGTCAAAAGATGATCGACACCTGCCACTGATGTTAGTGTGATTGGTCTACGCTGCTGTCGCTCATGATTCGACGGGTCGTCGTTGCTGGGGTGACGTCATCAGCCCCAAGCCTGCACAGGTACGTTGAGCCTCAGGTTAACGGAGCTGGCGTACAGTACTATCACATTGATGTCACTGCAGCACGTGTCAGCGCGGTCACAGCACATCCGGCAGACTCGAGCTCCCCAGGGAACCCAAAGAAGCCATAGTGAGAATTTTAATCAAATCTCTCGCCTCCTCCCATGAGGACAGATAATTCAAGGTGACCCACAAGTGCTGGTCTATGAGCAGAGAGTAATCCAGTGGTCAAAGTGGGATCCAGAAAGTGAGACCCCCATGGATCCTGCAGGGGGTCAAAATGAAGACTGCTTCAAGTTCACTGTTGTTTAACTTTCTGGAATGAACTGGAACTAGGCTTCAGCCATTGTGTGTTTTTCAAGGTCGATATCGTTATTTTTCAGGAGTATCGTGACCATTTCATTCCAAAAATTACATCTCTTGAGTGTTTTGGCCAGAATTGTATTCTTGGCCGGGTACAAAAGCCTCTGAAACTGCATTCAGATCAATGCTAAAATCCTCCACCGCACCTATTCAATGGTAGGGGGAACTCTGGAATACATTAAGCCTTGAAATGAAGAATGAATTTACAAAAACACAATAAAACCAAGAATTGTTTAAGTTCACTCTTATATGATCTGCAGTATATGGAAAGCCTTGTTTTATCATGCCATTGTTTTATCATGCCATTGTTTTATCATGCCATTGTTTTATCATGCCATTGTTTTATCATGCCATTGTTTTATCATGCCCACCCCGTCACCAAGTCTGTCAGATTGAGGTCCTGATAGAAATTCTGGCTTTCCCAAATTGAGTCCTCGGATAAAAGAAAGGACAAACTTTCTGCATCTTACAATTATTCATTCTATTAAATGTTGGGGTCTCGGGGAATTTCCAGGCCTCATTATGGGATTCCCTGTGAAAAAAAGAGAGGGAACCTCTGATGCATCTAATTGCAATGCTTTGATCTGAAACCGTTTTGAGAGAGGCCTGGATTATAAACAGACCTGACCTATTTCTGAGGTTTGTTTTAGTGTACTTAACAGATTGGAGTTTGACTCAGTAAGACGATACTGGGTGTGCCGGAAAGTTAAGATAATCACAGGAAGTATTTAGAAGTCAGTTTAACATACGGTTTTGTGCCTGGCGACTAACATGACATGAATTAAATTGTGGTAAAATCCACTCAGCCGGTATTCCAAGCAAAGTAAAAGAAATGAAGAGACATATTTGTCAGTTCTTGTGTTGTTTACTGCAGGACACAAATAGCCACATTTCTTTTCCATTAATAAAAATCATTTATTGCACAGCAGGAATGCAGTCAGTCTCATCATAGATCATCACAGCAGTGACATATCAAATCCAATACACAATGTCATATCAAATACATAATGTTGCACACTATGCAGATTAAGAAAACATAAAACATCACAGTTGCTGGAAGCAAAGTTAAACCATAACATGGCCTCAGGGTTTTCTCCTCTGCATTGATTCTAAACATTTTTATCATCTCACATTTCAGAAACTCTTCAACGATGAAGCACAGCCACGTTCTTTCACATTCTATCACCTGTTGAATACACCATGCCACTATGAAGCCTGTACAACTTAAGAATGAGTCATTGTCAAGTGGTGCCCCATGGCCCGTCCCTCGTCGGGCTGTAGTCGGGTTGAAGCCATGAAGCTCCCCGCCGCCCACTCCGAGGCCCCCGTCCTACTGGGAGGTGTGGTATGGTATCAGATGTTCCTGCAGCAGGGCCTCTTGTCCTCTGTGTTTTCTGCTTTAGAGACAGGACTGCTCAGGGACACGGCGCTGATGGAGCCCCGAATCACCTCCTTACTGCTCACCTTCCTGTGGATCTCTGACGGGGGGGGGGGGGGGGGGGGCAGGTTAAGACTATGGAAGCATGCTGCAGTGTGCCCAGACAGAAATAGTGACACAACCACTTCTAAAAATTGTCATAAAGAAACATACTTCTCTTTGAGAGATGAGATTTAGACATTAACAGACTGACACTGAGGAGCGAGATATTGAAAGAAACTCATTACCTGCCAGGACGTTGTTGAACGCTGCCTCGACATTCGTTGACTCCAAGGCCGAGGTCTCCAGAAACAAAATACCCTTCTTTTCTGTATAAAGTAAAACAAGTAAGGAAGAGCGATATCATCATTACTGGATATCATTTATTAAATACACCTTTGGTTATTTTCTACTGTAAATGCCAGTAAGCACACCGCTATTTGAACCTGACCAGTTTCCATAAAAGAAATGCAGTGGCCTTACATTATATGTCATGCTTCAAAATAATCTATTGCTTATCAGATTCATTTTAATCACAAAGTACAATAAATATACAGGAATGTGTGTGGTGACCTTGGTGCAGAGACATTGACAACTTACAGTTTCACACCGGGGGAAAACTGCAGTTTGTGCTGCTACAGCAAAATACATCTTTATTTCAAACAATAATTGCAATATAAACTTGAGGTTGGCCATCCTAAAACATTTCAGACATGTGTAACTAATACAGTTTTAGAAGTACGGGGGTAGGTTGAGGGTAGGGGTAGGTTGAGCCCTACGGGGTAAAATGTTACATCAATTAAAACCTTTATTTTTGGTCTTTTCAGTCACTTGGGTCTTTACGGCGTGCTGAGGCGTTCTAACAGCATCACTTATGTTTACTTCACATGTGATTATTTATTTTCAAAAGGATAACAAGGCTCAACACAGCTGTCACCATAGTATTTGTGCAGTGTGTGTGTGTGTGTGTGTGTGTGTGTGTGTGTGTGTGTGTGTGTGTCATAACCTGGTACTTCTCCCTTGTTGATTTTCTCAATACATCTCATTGTGTGTCATTCTGACTTCCCTTCTGACTCTTTTTAGAACCTCCATCAAGCTGAACTCCTGTTTGTTTTACATTCATAGCCTTGTGGTGTAATGATATCTGTGTTTTACCCCACAACCACCATTTTGACAAAACTGCCTCACACAGTTATGCTTTAAATGGCCTCATATTTTACCTTATAAAGCCTTAAGCTAACATATAATAAAGCCTCAAACATATCTACTTCCATTTAGATATCTTTACCATGATGAAATCAGCTGACAAAGCAAAAATCATATTTTTTGACCTGCATACTGTCGCCTAGATACGATGGGTGGCTCAACTTACCCCGTCCTCCCCTACTGACACACATGGTACAAAGAGCTCACATACAGGGTGACAGTAGACTACAAATATAGATTCAACAGCAAGTGGCCATTTTGAAATAAAAGAAATGCAATGAACTTACAAATCCGAATTGTAAAGCGTTGTGACTTTGGATTTGTACCTGCAAAGGCTTTGGCCTCCTCGTTGGGCACAGATCTCTCCGAGGCCAAGTCAGTCTTGTTGCCCACCAGCATGACCACAATGTGGGGGTCGGCGTGGTCGTACAGCTCCTTCAGCCAGCGCTCCACGCTCTCGTAGGTCAGGTGTTTGGTGATGTCGTAGACCAGCAAGGCTCCAACAGCGCCTCGGTAGTACCTGGTCAGAGAGGATTTACTGTTCTGTTAGCGCTCACGTGACATTTGTTGTCTGTCTGCTTTTTTACATTTGTGTCTGTTCTTTGTCTGTAATCTTTCCCAGTGATGCTGAGTTCATGGCCAGTGGTGCTGTATGGTAAAGTGAAGGTGAAATAATATGAATAAAAAATGGGAAAGGTTGAAAGAAGCCAAACATCGTACATAGAGAGAGTAGTTTTTTCTGAATGTCAATTGAAATATTTATTTATCACTAATGACTGGTCTGAAGTCACGAACCAATCAATACTTCCTTTACAATTAGATGTGACCCCCCCCCTCCCAGCAGTGTGATTAATTCCAATTTAATAGGTTTTACCAACTTGTTGGAGCACAAACATTAAGTTCTATGGGAGAGAAATGACCACATTGGAATAACTCAGCCAAGTAATTACTCAAAAAGCCAGGCTGCCAAGGAGCTAATCCTGCGCTGGTGTAGCATATCCTCAGATTTTCCATGTTGTAAAAATTAAATGGACATGGTTCTATTGTTTTAAAACTTGTTTCCATTCTGTTAATCCTTCCAACTTCATTACGATCAGAACGAATCAGGGATTTCCTCTGCTAGAACAGAGAGCTGCTGAGTGAAGGTCTCTGTTCTAACCGATTAGATTTTTGGAAATTGGCTGCAAACAAATATCTGTTGGTTGTTTTTCAGGTTATGTGGGAGGAAAGTGAAGATCAGTCCTGTCCTCACGTGTGTTTTGGCTGATAACAGTAGCACCCAGACACCAACACAGAGGTAGCCTAACAACTATGGAGAAACAAAACATGCGGTTTTAATGTATTTGTAATGTCTCTCCTTCATTTCTGTGTGTGAGTACATGTGCATGCTTTAAACAGAATGAGGCATTTTAGACACATCAGTGCATCTAGTGAGCGACATGATAATAACAGCACATACTGACAGTACATGTTTTTATTAAAGACTTTAATGTACAAATACACCTAATCACAAAATGGGTCTGCAACAGAGGAGACTGTCTCATCCCCACTAATTGAGAACTCTTTTTATTTGCCCAAATGAATTGCAAGTTTTGGGTATGGTCACCGGCAGGAAATCTTCTTGGCACACAGGAAGTGATGAAATCAAAACTTAAGAGCGAAATACCACACCAGCAAATGAGCGCTCAATCAAGAGAGACGATGGTTGAACCTCTCGACCACTCCCATCACACACCAAGAATATGAAATTGACCTGCACAGTTTCCTGCTTGTCACATGATTTCTGGGTAATGAAGTCCTTCAGACTCTCAAAATCTCCTGCTTCCGTATGGAGCCACCAAAGTACAAAGCTGCCTAGTACAGTTTAAAGTGATAATATGCAAAGATTATTTTTTTTATTATTTTGTCGACATCTTTGGTGCTCAGCGCTGGTGCTGTGGTGTTTCTGAATTGCCCATCCCAGAGATCACTTATCAATCAAACAGTCTGTCCAGTGGTGACGTCTTTTTCCTTGGATTTTCCATTGAAGTTTGAGTTTCTGTAGGTGGCGCTCTTTTCATTGTCTGTTCAACCATAGTGGCTATCGCAGCTCATGCTAACTGCATAGTTCTTCTATTTATTCCAAACAAACTGCTGGAAACACATCATTTCCTGTGCCAAAGGATTCTTCCCGGTGTTGTGCTAACATTTGTATCCCCTAAAGAAATGATCATGTGGGGAATGCGCTTTATAAATGACAAATATTATTCTTGCAAAATCAATCTGTACTTGTTGTTTGAGATAAAATTAAACCACAAAAAAGTGTGATCATTATGATCATTATTATCATTATGCTTTCATTAAAAGCAGCCAAAAAAACATTTGTTTAAAAACATTTTGTGAAATGTTTTTAAAATGTGGTTTAACTGTTTGAAAAACCAGCGATAGGAAAACCGTCCCCAAAAATGTAAAGGATGTTGTTTTAGGGGAAACAAACTCCTTCATACTCACGCAGAGGTGATGGCCCGGTACCGCTCCAGCCCGGCCGTGTCCCAGATCTGGGCCTTGATGGTGAAGCCTTGGAGCTGCACCGTCCGGGTGCTGAACTCCACCCCGATGGTGGTGCGGCTATCATGGTTGAACTCATTCTTAGTAAAGCGGGACAGCAGGTTGCTCTTGCCTACGCCAGATTCTCCTATCAGAACCACTGGAGAGGACAGAAGATAGAAACAGAGGTGGAAGAATCCATAGCGGGTCTAGTACACCCCCCCTTCCCTCCCCCCCGAGGCCTATAGCCTAGGTGTGTCCTTCTCGAGTTCCCCTGTCTTGACATAAACCTTCGCCGTGGCGGTCTGAGGCTCATTTTATCATTAGCTATGTCACAACGGTGTCCTACTTTAAAAACAGCACCACACCCGCTTGGGAGATGAGTTAATTATCCTAACCGAGCTTAACAGACCGACATGACGTAGGGAGAGGACTTTCTGACTGGATATAATACTGGGAAGACATATGGGATGCTTAGCTGTAATAGCAAAGCATAGACATTATGAAGTCCACTCACCTTTAATATTTAGTTTAATTCTTTAGTCAGACAGGAGGAGTTCTGTTGGTTAGCTATTTGTCACATGGGTACATTTGTCCTTCATTTTCCAAAAGGTGGCTTGATAGTAATGTTGGCATACTTCTGCAAGTGAATGCTGCAAGTCATTTCATGGAAACTGAAGGAGAAATTTATTTTTTCTTTGCTCCTGTTTTGTCTCAGGAGAGGAAAATTCAACTCAGAATCACACCAACGAAACCTCAGCATGTTCGAACATCTCTCAGAGAATTTGAGTCAAACGTCAGCCAGGATTTAGACAGAGGCAAGTTCAACATAAAGGGACTTAGCAGCTGCTCTTGCAAAGACTCCCATCAGCATCACCCACCCACACACACACCACTCTTCCTGTAGCAAATGCAAACCCCTCTTACAAGTGAATCTTTGTTTTGTGTCTCTCTAACAGGGGAAGGAGATTCAGGTGGAGCAGGTTGAGCTGCTACTTCCTGTCATCCTGGTCAGAGAAACCTAGCGCCGAAACAGAGGGACAAGGAACAATGGAGACCCTCCACCCTGTACGCTTCACTGACTCATGTTTGGGTTTCAGTTGTAAGCAGCTGACTCAGAGAGGCTTGGCTTGGCACAGATAGGAAACTATGACCGCACCACGAAGACACTGATACTATGATCTCTGCACAACTGGATAGTAATCCAAGTTCTTTTAACATCTCTGGAAACCTCACCTCAGGCAAATTCATGACATATGATTGATATTATATGTGGTATGGAGGGTGTCATGTTTTATTATACTTGTAGCACCAAATGTGAAGAGGAATATCTTGAATTTCAGCACACAGGTACATCCACCACTGTCCACTACAGCCAGGAACAAGACATACTAGTTTGTCCTGCCCCCTTGTCTAATTTTCTGTGACTGTGGGTACATTTTCTGATTCACAATGGTTAGTATTACTATGAAATAAAACCCATGTGGGTGTAAAACGGGAACTATCTTATGCCACAAGAATACAACCGTTTTAGGTGACAGCAGAAAGGGGATTCCCATTTCAGCGAGAGCAGTGAACTTTCTCACTGAACCCGGAGTCCAAGCCTCCAATTTGGAGGCTAGAAAATAATTTGTTCACCATTTTCAGAACCACGATGAAATGAAAACGTTGGCACCACATGCCCAACATCTGCTCTTTCTCATAAAGGCACACCGTGCACCCAGTTCTGGTCTGATGTTTCACCTGGAGTGTAAAAACAGGCACAGACAAGAATGTTTTACAAGTTGGTTTGTTTTGGGTAATTGTTCACCGTGCTGCTGGTTTTCTCCTCCTCCACTACTGAGTAACTTCTTATGCAAACAGTCCTCCTGGTTTCTATGGCAGGAGAGGACTGGAGGCCTTCAGGCTCCCCACTGGCCTGCTCTGTCCATTTTGAGGAAGTTGGGATGAACCCGACACCTCAAAAGGATTCAATTGTCCTTTAATTTGGTTTTATGACCTTCAGGACAGCCAGCAGCTACTGGAGTGTATTTAACACTGATACTGCTATCAGCTCTGAAATCCTCAAGGGAATTTATAATATCTAGGTTAAAGGATTATTAAAGATTAAAGGTTTCATTATAAATGCTATATATTTATTTTGGTGAGAAAGATATCTAATATTCATGGGTCAATAAAAAAGACTAAAACGTATAAACTATTTCATAAGTAAAGGGTTGGAGATGGCTAATGGATTCATAAGATACAGGTTGCAAAATGAAATATTCACCAGCTGAACTATCCAATACTTACTATAACAGCATGGTTACTAGCATGACATAAACTTACTAGTGGTTTTCATTCCAACCAAACACTACAGCAACGGATGAGTGAAATCAGTTTTGTCAGTTTTATTCGCTGCATAGTTTAGCGAAGTTAGCAAAGAAACTGTTTACATGTATCATGTTGTTGTGATCATATTTGTCTCTGTTACCTCTAGTTACCTTGACTTTACCATCCACCTCCAATGACTTATCCAAATCATTTGACCTTATTGTGAACCACATCACCTCTCTTTGCACCAGTGAAAACTACCATGTGTTTTTCTGGTTTGAGAGCAGACTGAATGGACTGGAGTGCTTTTTTAAAGATAGTGCTTAACTCAAGCCCAGGCAGTGACAACACGTTCACACACTGGATCCTTCCTTCAGATTGTTGGTAGTTTTTTAACTGAATATAATGTTGTGAAACACAACTCTTCGGTATGCCAGAATGTCCATTTGCATGGAATGCAACTGATAAGCAAGATTACAATGAAACATCCTGGTTGCCACAAAAACGTTTCAAGGAATATGTGCATGTGCATCAGCAGAGACAAGATGCTGGCAATTCGTTCACCCAAACATATTTGACACTCTCAGATGTTGAGAATAATGCAAATCTTAAAATATGTACCCAAGTAGCTGACCAAAGATCAGCTGGACTAGTTTTGGAAAATGCATTACAAGTTAAAAGCTGACACACTGCACCCATTACCGCCACTTTCCCCTTGACAAAAACACAATGGATTACTAATCTGAACAACCGAGGCAAGTTATAAAACAAGACCTGTCAAATGCTTAAGAAACATTTCTATTTGAGCATTAAATCACATAACTAGCAGAATACACATTCTCACCTTTAAAGACAAAGTTGTAGGCCTCATCTGACCCCATCTTCTGCCCATTCAGTGTTGCCACCTCACAGTGTTCTGTCTTGTCTCCAACTCGAGCATTCAGATTGATAGGAAGACGTAATGTGACACTGATTTGCACTACAACACCGCTGTACAAACTTAAGTCTTCAGACTGCAGGTAAACAAATGGCTGCAAAAGTGTTTTGACACACAAATGCTAACCACCAATCTGTCCTTCACTACCCTCCCCTGTCTGTTAGTAGAACACTGGCTTGTTTGCACAAGGTTGCTGAGTGTAGCCAGGTAGTTCCTGAAGCGGATGGGGGTTGGGTTGGAGTGGGGTGGGGCAGGAAGGGAGGCGTGTCTTGGTGATGGTGGCAGTTCAAGGCAGGTTGGACAGGTACGGTGACTGGCAGGTGCAGCTGAGGACTGCTGGGTGCCTCCTGCTGGACCAATCAGATTACTGCCTGCAGGAAGCAGTGGATGTCTCTTTCCATTGTCAACTCATCGTTCTTTGTCTGTTCCTGGAATTTAGAAATCTCATAGAATCCAAAAAAAGTCTTGTGTAGCTCAATGGAAAAGCATGTGTGCAATACGCTAACAGGCAGCCAGAAACCCTGAACCCCCCCCATATTAATTACATAATTGTAATTAGGATGGCTGCGTTTCTCTCTGAGACACACAACGGCAAATTAAACAATTGGATTGGCGAGGTACTCGCTGCCAAGATTAAGGAGTACATTGTCAATGGCAACATTTGGATGATTGAATCCAAATAGATCTTGACTGTTTTTTTACTTTTTGAAAAGCAGGCATTCTTCTGCTGAAGCCGTCTTGTTGTGACATTAGTAACCAAGACGGATTCATTCATGTCAGAGTTGGCAGCTACTTTCAAGTGTTAATATCGGTAAACTTGGTAAATCTCCTCAGTACTGGCTCATCTCACACAAAGCACCAAGTTCACAGCAGAAATAATACATCAAATTTAATATTGATCCAAAATGTATTTTACAGATTTGAAACAAAACATAGCAACTGATCTTAACTGTATCTTACCAATGACAGAAGTGTCCATACACCATTGTCATAATATAAATTTGTCCCCTGATAGCATTCAAAAGATTCTCTATTCTGCTGAACTGCGATCAGCATCTGAAACAAAGCTGCGATTAATGCATCAACCATTACACCAGTTGAGAGCGGAATCATTTGAGCAGCTCTACATACAGACTTCCTAACATATTGTGGCTTTTGAAACACATCAATATCTGAATGGAGTCACAGGTGGTCTAAGGATCAACAACCCATACAAAAGGGTTAGCACTGATAGCATGAATATAAATACACTGACCTCACACAAACACAAACATGCAACCCTACCCACTCACTCACTCATATATGCATGCACACAATGTGAACATAGACAGTCACAGTAGTCCATGTATGAACCAGATCAGGCAGGCAGAACCACTAGACAGGGCTCCAGTCAGACGTTCCCTATGATGCTGCCACCTGGGTTAACGGTTCCTCCAGGTACTGCACCAGGGCCTCTGCCTGCAAATACAATATACAGCAATGTTAGAATAGTCTTGTTTAAGTCTGATCAAGGTTCGGATTAAACCCATTTACAGCCATGTCAGTCAAACACCCCTTCATAGTGATGTTCCTCACTTGCACACATTTTGAAAACCTAGTAAAAATCATATTTTTAAAACACATACAAAAACTATTAGAAGAAGAACCCTGATATTCACTTCAACTTTCATTAAATCATTTTGCCCATCTACAATGTTAATTAACAAGACTTGAGGGGAAATACTGGTACGTCTCATGAAACATTAAAAAGTGAAAATGTTCTACCAAAGTCTATAGTGAGATAGCTGTAAGTTAATGTCTTGTGTTGAGATGCAATCACACTACGATGCTACACTTCAGCACCGACTGCAGAGGTGTTAAAACTCTCACCTTGGCTTTAAGCATTCCAAAGCCCACTGTTTCTTTGGCGTACATGCACAGGAGTAGGTTGGCTACCCGTGTGATGGCCACCCTGCCCTCCTGAAAGGAACAACAAGAAAAGCTAACATGGAGCTGCAGTACTGATGACCTGAAATTACTTGGTTATTAATACCAGAGTCTTCATTCAAACACGGACACGTGCACACACACACATCATGTTACATCCCTTACCATACAATCCATCAGGATGAATTTGAGTTTGTCTTCGTTGAAGGCTTGATGGCCATTCTTGTCATACGCTGCCCAGATGTTGCTGGCAATGGCGGCTGTCACTCGGGCATCAGTGTCCCCATAACCAGAGTAAGCCAGAAGAGACCCTTCGTTATTCAGTAAGCTGGGGAAAATGTTAAATACCAAGCAGATGTGTTTTTACTCAAGCTTTTATTTCCATCAAGAAGAGCTATCTAACATTAAAGGACATTATCAATTGCCTCCAGGGATGTAATGGAGGGTTAACCCACCTGAACTCAGTCTACCCACATTTTGAGGCTGACATAACTCTGAATGACAATAATGATAATGATATTAAGTAGAATCAGACGGATTTAAGTAATATGAAAATAGGGTATTTTAAGGGGGTAAAGCATAAGCAAAAACATAAGACTTCTGAAAGTATACCTGATCTTTATTCATATTGTTGTCATACAGGAGGTCGCAGTTTACCCACTTTTTAAATGTACTATTTGCACCCCATTGCCACAAGCGAGCATTGTGCCGTTTAGATCACTGGTTACTAGTTGTACAATCACATTCTGGAGAGAAGTCAACCAGCTAAGGCTTTCCTGATAATCATAATGTCAAAAGTGGCGAACTGTTGTCACCGCCTGTCTAGCTAGTAGCATCTAGCTAGCTTGCTGCGATCTGACGTTACTCACAGTGTGCTTTGGACTCCGCTTGTGTTCGCCTGGCTGAGTACCTGCGTCAAAGCCTTTGGTCGTAACATAGCTACCTACTTTCTTACGTATGATAATGATAAAGAAAAATACTTCTAACGGCAGCAAACAGTCTTCTACTTCCCACAACCGTCAACACACAATCCGTCAGCTGACGTTCCCTTTCCGAATGTCCTCTCAGTGCATTGTGGGAATAGAAGTACACAAAGATCTCTTCTCGCAAGACTACGGTGACGTCATCTAGAGTAAGTAGGCTAACTTTCCTTTACTAGTTTTCGATATTGGTCTTGTTGAGAAAGTTTAACAAATATTTTATCATTAAAATTAAATCAGAAATAGATATTAGATATGATTGAATTATAAAAAGGCTTTCCTATAAAAGTGTGACATCTAACTTTTTGTCTCATTTTTATGTCGCCGTTACCATGGTTGGCTGGAAAAACTATACATAATAAACTTGAGTGTCCGAAAACTAATTTATGTAACGTACAGTTGTAGTGGGGATGCAGTAACCAACCCACAAAATGTGCACATCAGTAGTTGTTCCTCTCAACAACGGTGTGTTCACATTTATTTTTGCTCTCTTAAGTGTACTAATGTACTTTCAGATATCACTGGAAGCAGCAAGCAATTCTTCATAGGCTGCGCTGTGTTTTACTCCCTCAAGGCAATGCACACTGCAGGCCTACATGTACACGCCAAACAGGGATTACATTTTGGATAATACACTTTCCCAATTGCAACTGACAAAATAAATTATTCACACATACTTCAGTTTTTTTTTGAAAGGTATTATTAGAATAGATAGTGAGTGGAGTCCAGGAAAAAAGGTAGCGATGAACAGATTTTCTTTAAGGGAAGGTATTGCAAACAGTGTATGGGTTTAAGCGAGAGAATCAGAAACCATGAGTACACAGATACCATGAGATTTCACAGATAATTTTGCAATATATTGCTGAACCCAATACATGTTATTTTAGGCACTACACTGCTTGTATGAAAATACACAACATTGTTTATGTAAAAGGATTTGTCTTTTCATCTTTAATCAGCTTAAAAACATTTCACGGTATCTTTTCACATTTTCTATTCCGTAATCAAGAGCCTCAACCGCAGGAGCATTAGCATTGATCCTATATATGCTTATGGCAGGGTTGATGGGAACACCTTGCTCGTCTTCCAACAGAAACCCTTCACTGTCTCCTTCCCCTAAAAACATCTTAGGCAGCTGTGATAACTATACAAACAACATCCCAACAGCCTTGTGTATTGTCAAATGGGTTTTGGAAAGAAGAAAAAGAAGAAAAAAAAATCAATGTGTCAATAACTTGTCAATAAGAGTGTGAACTGAACAAATGTAAGGGAAGAAACAGGGGACAATTTCTACAGCTCTTGCAATAAATACTAGTTGATCAGGCAGGATTAAAGATAGAGGGGGGAAAAAGAAAGCAAAAACAAGCAGGATCTCCAGACCGAAAGCAGAGTCAGAGGGTCTTCCAACCAATGGCGACAACACTCCGCTTCTAAACTTATCTCTTAAATTAACCACCTAAATACAATCTGTTAAAAATATGGGTTAATTCCTTGGTAACCTCATGCAGAAATCCAGGGAATGAGAACTCATCGTTTCAGAAATCATCTCCGGTTGCGTTGGCAGGAGTAACATGGTGGCGGCGGCGGTGTTAGTTGTGGCGTCATTTTCACAGCGATATTGTCATTCCGCAGCGTTAGCACAGGACCGTTTCTGTTAGAGACGGAGATCGGCAACACCCTCCCTCAACTTCTCCCACTAGGATTTCCCATCCTCCTCGTTCATCTTTCCTATGATTCACAGATCAGCTGAAGAGATTAGAAGTAATTGGAAGTCCATCTGAGGGCCGCGGGCAGACTTGCATGTGATGAAGGACTGTGTTCATGATTTTTTTCTTCTCCCATCCCAGACCTCACCCCTACCCGTCTTCCACCTTGACCCCCAGAATCCCTCTCCCCCCCTCTCTTTTTCATTCTCTCTCTTCACCCCCACCCCCCCCACAGTGAGCCGAGGGGGGCTGAGTGAGTTAGGTGGGCTAAGAGCCCAGCAGTCTCTCGATGGCAGCGTTGATATCGCCTCCTGTAGCGATGAGCGCCTGCAGGTTGGCCTCGCGGTTGATGAAGCCCATGCCGCTGAGCTGGTCTAGCTGTTGCTGGAACCGGACCTCCGGGGTCTGAGCCTATGAGGAAGAAGACGAGGCACAAGGTCAGATAGTGTTAAGTGTGCTGGATATCTTCTGATATTCTGATAACAGTTCCAATACCAGTTAAACTACACTTTTACTGATGGCTCTCTTTGGTGAATGACAACATTTCACCAAAGAAACACATAATACTGACTGATACTGATTTCATGCTCAATATTTAATGTTTGTTTTTCTAAATAGAATTGTAGCGGTTTCAGAAATTGAGTTGACTTGTTTGTGATTTTATTTTGTTAAATAAATGCATGATTATTTGAGTTCAAGGCTATTAAAACATGATAATAATATTGGTTAAAAAATATGGGTCACATGATTAGAGTTCAGAGTTCATCTAGATCAGAGTTATTGGTCCTAATGCATTATGGGTCATTTCGGGTCAAAGAAGCAAGAAGGCATGTCCGTTTTTGAGCAAAAGATATTGATTCTACACGAGTCCAGAGGCGCGCACGGTCATTTACTTCACTTGAGTCTTTGTTTTCTATGTTTGTTGTTATGCATCTTTAGACGAGCAATTGTATTTGAATGGCATTTCTGTCGGACGCACATGTTTAGCTTTGTTATATCTATTTCTTTATAGTTTTCACGGTGTCTTATGAGAGAGCAAGAAAATAAACCGTCAAAAACATCAGTACGAAGCGTGGCCTGTGGTGAATTGGACCTGTGTAGCTACAAGAATCATACTAGTTCATTTTCTCAATAAATTGCCTGAGCCACCAATACATATATGATCTCTCTATTGACTCAAAATATCTGTCATTTTGGATTGAGGGTTATCTTGACATTATGAATTTTAGTTTCATTTTTCTTCAGTGGGCACCTTTCAAAATGTAAGGAAATGCATATCAGATATCAGCAACTCATACATTTAGAATTCCTACACATTTTTGTTCAATCAAAAACCCTAACCATAACAATTCCATAACATAGTGCAACTTCCACAAGAAATATTTGTCACCATTTATGTTGAAACTTAACATAACTAGTACTAGTAGTTAACAACTAGTTACTTAGGTTATTATTCCTTCAAAAAGGTGACTCCAGCTACCAGCAGCCATGGATGTGTGTTGGGATTTCACCCTTCTGTCAAATGGCTTGTTAGCACTGTTACACTTCCACACAATGGGTGTTACAAGACAGTTAGCTTTTGTCTAGCGTTGCCTACAGGTCTCAAAGATGCTAGTAATGCTATCCGGTTGTTTTCAGAGGTAGCTGACAGAAAAACGCTAAAATTGACAGAAATGTGACAAATGCCTGGTGAGCATTAAATGTTCTGGTTTTGACACACAGGAAACAAGACAAAGTTTGAGCAGCTGGATGAAACATACTGATGGACCGCCGCCCGCAAACATCTGTAACATCTGCTGCATGAGCTGTTGCTGAGAAGGACTGGTGGCTGAGGTGGGACTGGATCCTGGTGCTGAGGCAGGGGGGTTCTGTGGAGGCACACTGCCCCCTGTGGTGGGAGGAATCACTGGGAGGCCTCCAGGAGCCAAGCTAGGAGGGAGAGGAGAGAAGATTGTCAGGAAACCACACAATCAGGACATGTGCTACTTGGGTTATTATCGAACCCAACCCATCGAAGCTGCACTACTTAACGTTGCATGTTGGCGGCTCCCAATGGCAGCGAGAGGTAAACGTTTGAAAAGTTCATCTCTAGTTTTGTTTACCAAACCGGCTGCTCTTATACCAAAAGGAAGGAGGCAAAAGATGTAACATTGGTACATCCAGCTTTCTCTGGACGGAGCGCTCAGTGCTGCTTAGGAGACAGTTTGTATTTCACTCTGAAGTTTCGATTTGTCACTTCCTGTGGACAGAGGTGTAAACACCAACACCAGAATGTCATTTGGGCAAATCTCAATAGGAGATGGATCACTGTTCTCTGTTGAAGACCCACTTTATTTAGGCTGAGAAGATGAATGAATTTTGACCCAAAAAAAGTGAAGTGTAGCTTTAAACGCTTGACCGGTTTTCATGACTCAACATTTTGAATGTATTCATTTACTTTTCCAGGCCTGGGAAACTTTGAAATGAATGTAGGAACGCTGCTTAGAGTAACTTCACTTCCAACTGGTCCAGCCAGAGAAAGACGATGCAGGCTAAAAGGCATGGGAGGTGGAGCAGATAGGTTAGCGGTGTAGCTGGTGTACGTACTGAGGCATGAGCCCCGGGGCCTCCGTCTGCAGGGTCTGCAGGCCCTGCTGGATCTGTACGAGGGCCTGCATGGCTCTGGGGTTGGTCAGCACCGATGGTGAGTTGGGATTCTGCATTTGTCATTGACAGACAAGAGAAAAGTCAATTCACACATCTATATATCACGTTTGTATAGACGTCTTAAAACGTTTTTACAGGCAGGCTGTTGTTTTATTGTTTTATTCTTCTGTAATACTATGTTTAATTCAATCTAAAAGGTCTGGACTTCTATCACTTATCTTACTGGCTTTATTTATTATTATCAAGCACTATTCAGCACTTTGTAACTCTGTGAAAAGTAAAAAACATGTTCATTTTTATTTAGTAGCATTGATATTACCATCATTATTCCAATTATGATTCATAAGTATGGTATGTCTGTCATTCATGGACAAGCTCATTTCAAATCACTAATAATCAATAATGAATTAAACAGAAACCTAACCTGCTGGAGAAAGAAAGGAAGCTGATTTCTCATCTGCTCCTGTAACTGGGGGTTACCAGCGAAGAGTGGGTTGTTCAACAATGCCTGAGGGGGAAGGAGGAACATGTGACCCGAATTCTTGAAACAACATTCAAATAAATGAAACCCTCACCCCCCTACACATAGCTCTTTATAGGAATGTTGTACAGACCTGTGATGCCAGGTCTGGATTTTGTGTCATCGACTGCATCATGTTGCGCATGTACGGCGCTGACAGCATGCTCTGCATCAGCTGTGGATTCTCTGTGAGCTGCTGCATCAGGCTCTGCATGCCGGGGCTACTGAAGACACCTAAGCAGAGGACAGTGAGCAGTATGTGAAACCTCTGACCTCTTCCATTGGTTTACTTATGCAGTCTTTACTTCGCAGTTCTTAAATTCACAAGGACTTCAGGTTTGCGGATGAGTCAGTGTGAATACCATGACTGTATTGGTCAGTGACTATACGGACCTCAATGACATTAGCAATTACCATTGCCTAGGCCCATGGCATTCATGCCCAGGGGGTTGGAGATGTTGGGGGCAGTGCCCCCTGTGGATGTGGAGGACGTGGAGGTACTTGTTCCCTGATTATCCGATGCCGATGTTGCCGGGGGTCCCCAGGGGTTTGGTAGAGGCTCTCTGTTCTCTGTTCTGGACGGCTGCACCCCAGAGTTGTCAGCGTTACTCCCCAAGGCAGAGAAGGGGTTATTTCCAAACTACAACAGATTGAGAAATACATTTACAAGAATACAATCGAGCAAAAGTTATTTTTGGTTCAAATTTCGCCTTAAGTGCTGACTCACTAGAGGGTATATCAACCCTGACAAAAATAACAGAACGTCATAGCCCACCTGCTCCCTTGCTGCACTGAACATAGGCTCCTGGATGTCTGTGTACATCCTCCGTAGAGCATTATAACCTCCAGGGATGCTCTCAAGGTTGCTAAGCGCCCGGTCCTGGTTACGCATCATCTCTTGCATCATCGCCGGATTCCTTGCCAACTCCATGGTCTGATGAAGGACAAAGAGGATTCAGATCACAAAAACAACAACAGTGAAAGCTGCGGTAGCCTAAAGGTTAGACAAGAAGGGTTCAGACCGGAGAGCCATCATTACATTACAGTCATTTAGCAGACGCTTTTATCTGAAGCGACTTACAATAAGTGCATTCAACATAGGTAGAGAACTACTAGTCACCAGAACTCGTAAGTGCATTTCCTTCCTAAACATCAACTAAGAGCAGAACCAGCGCTGAGGTAGAAGATCAATAAGTTAGATACCTACTTTTATTAAACACATGAGACAAATAAGTGAAGCAAATAAACAAGAGCTCAGAAGGGTCAGGGTGGTGTTTCTCATCACTTTGAACCCCCCCAGCTCACATGTGCCTTCAGTCTTCATTTAATCAGTAAGTCTTCCCTGGATGAATAAAGGTTTAAAAGATGAATGGTGGTTTTCCATTACTCTTTTTTTATTATAGTTTAACACGACTGCTTTCCCTTACTTTCCTTCAACTTACACCTGGGATCATACGAGCATTTCTTGTAGTATATGCCAAGTAAGAAAATAATACACTAAACAGTACTCCACCCCACTACACACTATATACAGTAATATAGAAATACTACACACTATATACAGTAATATAGAAATACTATACACACACGCTCAAATTTAAATGTTGCATGTCTTTAAAATCATGAGCTCACTCGAGCCTCCATGTTTGACAGTCAACAGTATTTGATTTTGAAAAAAAAACATAAGCCTTGATGTTTGTTAGCAATTCCATCTATGGCAGTGGTTCTCGGTGCTGGTCCTCGGGGCCCAGTGCCCTGCTGGTTTCTATCCTACCGGGTAGTTAATTGCACTCACCTGGCGTCCCAGGTGTAAACCAGTCCCTGATTAGATGGCTGGAATGAAAACAGCAGGGCTCTGGGCACTGAGGACCAGGATTGAGAACCGCTGGTCTATGCAACATTTGCTCATTGAACGTTGCTTCAACATAGCCAGCCTCATATACTGAGCCTGGACAGCTCCTGTTTAGAACAATGCATTCAAACTGCTCACAGGCGTACTGAACCAAACTAGAGCAACAAGCTGCTGCTGCCCCTACTGCCTACTATCTAGTGACTAGTGATGTCATGCTATGCTATGCTAACACACTGCTACTGATATCCTGTGGCGCTAAGGAGGGCAGCCATGGTACTGTGAGCTCCCAGTGTACCGTTCTTCTTTTACATGTGTATTGTCACTTATGTCTTTGTCCACTGTCTGTGTGTCTGCTGTCCCTTTCATTACATGTGAAGTCCTGTATGTCCGTGTACATGTTAGACTGCCATCTTCACCACCGGGATGTTTTCCTTCAATTGCTCAAGCATGCATATGGTACTGCCATGGAAAACCAACTCCGACTTGAACAGGATTTAGGGTTGAGGATTTCCAATGACAAATCAACAACGCAATTTTATTTGATAAGGATTACTGTCTGCATTGTTGATAATGTCAAATACTCATTTCAACCCCAGGGACCTCTACGTCAAACTAACATGAACCCAACATCAAGCTTGGCTCCGACCTGTCTCATGAGCTCAGGGTTGTTGAGCATGTGGGAGATCTCGGGGTTGCGCTCCATGAGCTGCTGCATCTGAGGATTGCCCACAAACATCTGCCTCATCAGGTCTGGGTTGGACATCATGTTCTGGACCAGCGGGTTCTCCATGATCTGCGACAGCATTTCCGGGTTGGACATCAGCTGCCTCTGCATCTGCTGCTGCAGTTCCATGAAGTTGGACGAACCAACACCCAGGCCTGACAGGGCAGACAGGTCACTGAGCCCACCTGGAGAGGAAGGGCAAAGTTTTACAGAGGGTCACAGTAGGAGAGACAAAGAGAAAGGACTGTGGTGGGATCCAATCCAAAGGCGGCAGGGATGCATTTGGATCCAGAGACAGGGGTCTTAACCACTACACCATCAGAGGACACATGAGTTTTTGTATGTGGCTAGTAACTCTGCCGCATTCAGGTCCAATTGGAGGAACGGGATGACATGTCGTTGCTACAACTTGGAAGCATTCACGTGTTTAACTCATTGGAACAGCTACATCTAAAATCATTTTATTCATGGATTTAAAATCAACCATAAATGAACTGCAGCACATATTGGTAGCTTTTCATATGGAGGATTGATTGGATTTGTGTAAATATAACATGAATTTGATTAGCCTGGACTGCCAACATTGGGGGATTCCCTGCCTTGTTTACCACCTGTGTTGACGCACTTCTGCAATCCATAACGCCAAAGTGAGATATCAGAGCCTGAAAAAAAATCCCCACAGTCTGACTTCTAAGGACCACTAGGAGGCTGACATGATAGGTTTTCCCAGTCTGCAGCTTGGATTTACGGTACATCTGATATGACTGGAACGCAGCATTAGTTGAGTCAACTTCTTGGGTCACTCACTCAGTAGGAATTAGGAATTTGTGATTTCCACTCATCTCTTCTCATTTTTCCTCTTGGGAATATGTTGGGGACCCAGAAAAAAATAATTGTCGTGTAAATCTATGCAATGCTGATACCAAACCATGAAAATATGCCTCATTCAAGTAGGAAAAGATGTTATTTATAAAAAAGTTGTAAGTCCTTACTCATTAAATTGGCAGGCTGTGTAGGTGTCAGATCCGTGCCACTTCCTGTGCTGGCTGCTGCAGGGGGGTTGGGGTTGGTGTTGGCTTGAGGTGCTGCAGCACTAGAACCTGAGGTCTGAGATGAACTACCACCTGCGGATCTGAAGAGTCAGAGCGACCATCAAGCAAAATTGTGACAGACATGGGCTTTTTGACTTAATATACAATTGTCTTTTTGTAGAATGGTGTAGGCTTACTTTGGAGCCGTCTTGATAACAAGATGAACAGTGAGCCCGTCTTTGATGCCATGCTGGTTTAGAGTATCCCCATCCTTCAAGATTTTTCCAGCAAATATCAACACCAGCTGCTCCTGTTGGGCCTTGAACCTCTTGGAGATCTCTTGTTTAAACTGGACGAGTGACATAAGGATGGGTTGGTGAAGCACGTTGTAGAGCACTTAATGGTGTTAAAAAGGTTAGCAAATGATTACGTAGAGTTGCATCATAGCGTGGTTGATCAGTCACTACATGTAGCTGACACTGACTAGCTAATGTTAGTCAAGAACCAGTCATAGTAGCGTTAGCCCGCCCGTTCGTCGAGATACGTTTGATATCAATGAAATGTTTCCCAGATTGAACTATCTAGGTAGATAACCAACCAGTCACCTTTAAGCGGACAGTTAGTTACAAGCAGATTGTATTGCGGTTTGAAGATAATATTAACCACCGACAAGGTCCCGTCAACGTTATCTTAACTTAGACACATTCGCATGTCGCAATGCCCCCACAGCTTAGCTCTGATGTGCTAACGTTACCTTAAGTGTTAACGACTAGCCGGTCGTTGACAATCCACAAACACTACTAGCCAACGATAAATACGCCAAGGAAAGCGACGAGTCAAAGAAGAAAACAAAACAACTTTTTCATTTGAAGTTATTTTTCCAGACAGCCCGCTGACGTTAGTTAGTTGTTTAGTTAGTTTAGCATTTGCTAGCACTAGCCAAGCTAACCCAGCTAGGCTCCTTGCATGACTTGCATTGTCAGATGTAAAAAGCTCAGAGCGCGTACCTGGGCGACAGAGGAATCCTGCGAAATCGCAATCTCCTCTTTATCTTTCGGGGTTTTGACAGTTATCACGATCATAGTCCCGCCTTGAGCATCATTTTTATCTACGTTGGCATCCACAGTAGGGTCTGTGCCGCTGTTCTCCGCCATCTTTACTACTCCTTGTGCTGCCTTAGGGTGCTCCTCGTAAACTCTCCTTACGAGTCCGGAAGTCGAAAGTACTACTTGTCGCGCCTTTGGTCATAACTTTTAACAACAGTAGTTTTTGGTGACTGATATTGTATTTTAGAAATAAAGCGGCACATAGCTTCTAACGGCTCCAAGCGCTTTTTAAATCTTGGAAACTTAGGCATCATACAGCCTTCCCCCTCTCATTTACCACTCCGCCCATGTGCGCTCAATCGATTGAGAAATTTCCGATAGCCCTGAAGGCATCATTGGCATCATCCAAAGCGACAAGATTGGCAAAGCTGAAATGAACGCAGCAACTGTTACCGAGAATTACAACAGTGACACGTAGTGGTGGTACGTTCTGTCTGGATAACTATATATAATTGCAGTTTCTTTTGAAAGGATTACAGTTGCATTTTATAGTAAGGCGTAGCTGCTATATTTCCTGTATTTTAGATTACTATGTGTTATTAGTTACTTTTGCTAGGATTACAGTTACTTGTTGAAAATAACTTGGTGGCTATGATGTATTTTTTGTTTAGATGACCATTGTGGTAGAAATGATGAATATACTCAAGTAATTCCTTTAGATATTCCTTTGTCAATATCTAAATTTATTCAACAACTATATAATATTCCAATTCCTTTTCAACTTTTTTGTCCTGTATTTCACATTTAGTCCTTTTTTACCTCCAAAATTGAGACACAGTCAAGCTGAAAAATACATGAATAATGTTTATTACCAACCAGTTAACTGACAACCATTATCAAGTATTGTATCCAAAGACATTTGTGTTCATGCATTTAGCTCTAATGAAACATCACTATAATATTCTTATATAGTTTATGGTATATAGTGTTTAGTACCCTGGTGCTAGGCTCTAGGGCAGTGAAAGGAACAGCTCCTTCTTACCTCCAGGCTATGGTCAAGCCTTACACCCCCGCCCGACCACTTCTCTCTGCTGCCTCGAGGTGACTGGTTGCCCCGTCGCTCCAAGGCCCCTGGGGGCCGATCTACCGGTCACAGCTCTTCTCTGTTCTGGCCCCGCAGTGATGGAATGAACTCCCCACTGATGTCAGGACAGCAGAGTCGCTGCCCATCTTCCACCTGGCTGAAAACCCACCTCTTCTAGAAACACTACCCTGACCCTTCCTCTTCTAGAAACACTACCCTGACCCTTCCTCTTCTAGAAACACTACCCTGACCCTTCCTCTTAGCACTTGTTTATTTGTCTTCACTTATTTGTCTCATTTGTTTAATAAAAGTAGGTAGCTAACTTATTGCACTCTTACCTCAACACTGGTTCTGCTCTTAGATGATGTTGAGGAAGGAAATGCACTTACGAGTTCTGGTGACTAGTAGTTCTCTACCTATGTTGAATGACCTTATTGTAAGTTGCTTTGGATAAAAGAGTCTGCTAAATGACTGTAATGTAATACAATGTAATGTATAGTAGAATTAGTGACTTTATTGTACTTTATGGTATTTCAGATCTCTTGATATTCCTATAATAGATAGTTAATAATATATGTAGCATATAATTCGTATCCTTCTAAAATGTATTATATGATTACTATTGTTCCTTTCTGTAAGGGATGAATGCATTTTCCCCTTCAAACATCTTTATCAATATCCTAATTTAAAAAGTGCTTAGGTACAGATTAGCCAATTGCCACATTTTGTTCCTGGATTATTGTAGCCTGGATATACAATATGTAATTCATTACTATTGCCCAATTTTGGCCTGTTTTGACTCCATCTGTGATGAGGGTTTGGTCAATCATAACCTGTTGGGAAACAGTCAGATGTCACCAATTCAATGGTCAAGTTGGTACACATTTCTTATCGTGTCGTTGTAAAGATTGCAGCCAATGTTTTAGTTATCGTTGTTTGTTGCAGTGGTGTGGCTACCTTCAAGATAATTTCTGTTATCTTTCAACAAGGAAATAAAGAAATCTAATCTAATCTGGCCTAATTTCTTCTCACAATCACTTCACCAACGGATCCACCTTCTCAAATACACTGGAGACCAACAGCACAACCTATAATGCAAACAGAAAAAGTCCACATCATAAGGTTGGTATTATCGGTCCACACCTACAGATTTTCAGATAACCAATCAATATAAATTATGGATTTTGTCGCATTCTCGCCCATCACCAGTGGAGCGTGAGAGCTGTGAAGTCTTCAAGGCTGTAAGGTATGGTCCTCACGGGTGTCGGCTTACTTTGGATAACAGACAATTTCAAATGAATATACAGAGAGATATATTTGTACAAATCAAAGTTATTGTGTGTGATGTCTGGACTGAACTTTCTAACTTTCCCCTTGCAAACCCTTTACTAGAGTGCTGATTTTTCTGCGAGAATGAAGACCAGAAGCCTGCTATTCCACTATACCGTGCTATTCCTCGTGTAAGTATGGCTATACAAGTTTTGTGACTGGAAAGATTACGGTACATGTGCACGTGGGTTCGTATCCCTCACATAATCTTAATCCATCTTCAGGATTTCATGCCACGGGGAGGACCTTTTCTTCAATGGCAATGGAAAACTTCAACTCCCGTCATTCTACAACATTCCCTGGATGGCGACCGTGCAGGACTTCCGTATCCTATCTCTCGTCACCATCCCCGGTACCCACGACACCATGGCCCTCTACGGGGGACCGGAGGCCGAATGCCAGGCTCTTTCCCTGAAGGATCAGTTGAGGGCCGGCATACGTTACCTGGATCTCAAGGTCTTTGCGCTGGGCGACACCCTCCAAGTCATGCACGGGATCATGTTCCAGCACAGCACTCTCAGGGAGGTCCTAGACACTGTCCGGGCCTTCCTGTCAGAGTTCAGGAGCGAGGCGGTTCTCATCAGAGTGAAACCAGAGTTATCCGATAAAGGCAGTGTCAATCAAATGGTGCAGAGTCTGATCAGCAACGAAGAGCACGTCTGGGTGAGCTCCGGGATGCCCAGCATGGGTCAGATCAGGGGGAAAATAGTCTTTGTGCAGAAAAACACGTTCACACTTGGGGTCCCACTGCTGGACACGGACAGCAAAGGTAACAACAAGGTTAGCGACGTTAAAGCTAAAGACAACTTGATCATTAAACACCTGAGCCAAGCCACTGAAGCTTGTGGAGGCGCCAATGTTGCGCTGACCTACTCTAGCGGCACCGGCTTCGGTACATTCTGGGGCATGTTCCTAACTCCGAAAAGGGTGGCTGAAAAGGTGAACCCGTGGCTCAATCAGTACCTGAGGCAGTTTTACCCGAATCAGCCCAGGCCGTGCTTTGGTGTTATCGCCATGGACTTCCCTGGTATTGACCTCATTCAAACAGTTGTCAATATGAATAAGTGGTAAAGCTGAATTGAATCTGACGTGGGCATTAAACATACCATTCCTCTATATGTCCACTGTCATTCTCCACTGTCTAAAAAGGCAGAGATAACTGAAAAGTAATCCAGAACTAATACTGTCTTTGTCCACATTATACTATATAATGTAGCAGCTTTGCTTCAAAACTAAAATGACATGATACTCTCCATTGTACACTGTCTAATAAAGCAGAAATGCCTTCATAATTATAATAATCTTTTAACCCCTCCCCTAATAATCTCTTGTTTCCCTTGTCTTGTTTTGCTCTATCATCTTGGCGAGGTATGATATTGCTGCCTTCTAGTGCTCCTCGTAAACTCCGATTTTTGAGTTTCTTAGTAGTAAATACAACTTGTCGCGGATTCAAGTACTTTTAGTTGGCAAAAATAACAATGGGCCCTGTAACAAAAGTTTAGTTTTGGTGGCTTTTGTTTTATTGTAGAAATCAAGATGTACTGAGCTACAATATGTTGCAGCAGCAGAATTAAGTAATGATGTAAGTCTTGCACCAGTGTAAATACGCTCCAGGCTAAACAGCTAGAAGTGACCCAAAGAGTGAAAAGACAAATATATAAAAATACTAATAAGTTACATAAAATGCCAAATAATATAATTTAATAATACAATCAGTCGCCTAAATTTCACATTGGAACTTGGGTTTGGCAAAATTCCCTTTTTTTCATATTTAATCACTGTTGGGTCGTTTCTGTGCATTCAACTTATAATTTCGATATTTTCAACAGCAAATGAAGTCAGCATTATACTGGAAAAAAGAAACTGAATGCCTTTCACTGCCAAATTAGTCAGCAGTTTTCATTTTCTTTTTTTGTTCAGTTCTTGAAATTATATCTCAGATGGATTTTTGCCTCTATTTTAGTTTGAAGGAAAGTAAATACAAATCAAATCAGTTTGTCTTTGTGGATTTTGTTGGATCGGTGGTTGTCTCATTCCAAATGACTACAAATACAAGTAGACAATATGTATTTCACTAACATAGGTTGTGTGTCATCGAACATTATTACAACACTTCTAGTGTTATGGTTTATGGCTACATGGGCATGTTAGCTTTTTAGCCTGCTACTGGTAATTTCCATAGAGATTATTGGTTAGTTAGCCTATCTTGCTTTTGAAGCTATTACTATCCTCTAATGTCAAGACTGCCAACAGATATCGCAGAATAAATAAAGTTGTATTTGATCCAGGAGCCAATGAGGACACCCAGGCATCTGTTTGCATCTGTCAAGTCATCAGCGATTCAGTTAATGGACACATGCTCATAATTTGTAGCCAATCAGGAACAGAGTTTTCGGGGGCCCACATGTTGTTTTAGGGTGCCAACGATGCGGCTCTCTGACCTCTGACCACTCCCCGGGGAGAAAGGGACATAATTTCTAATTTCTTTAAAAAAAATAATGCCTTTCAATTCAAATGTATTTTCTCCAGTTGTCCTTGAAATATATATTTTTTTGCCTCTATTTTATAACAAAAGAAATAAAAATCACTTCCACGGAAGTGAAATGGGATTTTATGATAACGCGTCAGGAAAGGGTTAAATTTCCACATTGCCTGCAGATCGGGGAGGTACTACCGGTAACGAGCTGTCGTTCCCCCGTCTATTCTACACAACATTTAGAACTGCGCAACACAATCATAAACGGCTGGACTTCGATTTCAGGTATCTCTGTTCACCCAAACAGTCAGAAACAGGTGAGACCATTTTCTATCCTCAATGTTTTCATCAAGATATGTGAAGTAATGAAATGTTTAACGTTGAGATCAGACCTGGTGCTGTTTAAAGGACTGGGGCTGTTATCCCGAGAAGAACAGGATGTTTTGAAAGTCCTGAATTAGTAAACCGAGATTATATAAATGGTAAAACTGGGATTGGGCCTTTGTTCTAGATTGTTTACACCATTTTGTTAGTAGAGAGGTGGGCTGCAATGTTTCAGGAGTTTACCACACACTGAAATATGAGCTGATCTGAGATCTCTAAATTTGAGCCATGGTATTTTAGTTCACAGACTGAAGCAGCATTTTATTGGAGGGTGTGTTCAGTGTTCCAGAGGACGTCCTTGTTCATTATGACAATACTCAAACTCTACCATTCTCTATGAGAGAGAGCTGTAGGGTGAAAATAGAAATGTACAAAAATAATAATCAATCACATAGAATTATAAACATCATTTAGTAATTAAATATATGTATTTTACCATTACCGCCTAAACTTCTCATCTTGGCAACTCTGGTATTCCAGAAAATTCCCACTTCTCCAGTCATATTTAGCCACTTTGTTGGGTCGTTCCGGTACATAACACCTGTAATTTCGATATTTCTGTATTTCAGTATAATTCTGACCTGGAAAAAATCAATACCTTTCAATGCCAAATTCATCAACAGTTTTCATTTTCTCCAGATTCTCTTCAAATTACTTTCTGCCTCCATTACAGGCACTGAAGTCTTGCTAGATGTGACTGATAACATGAATGTGGATGTTGTGAACTAGACAATTAGTTGTATGTTGCTTACTGTTGTGTATGAAATGCACAATGTTTTCTGTGGTGTCTTTGCAAATGTAATCTTCTGACACAATAAATAGTACAGCATCACTTCTAGGACCCAGGACCTCACATACTCACATCATCTCTTGATTCTGATCCAAAAGTCTCCATCAGTATGATCTTAGTCCAACTACTGTTCCACAACGACTCACTGTCTTCAAACCCAGTCTAATGATGCTGCTCTTTATTCTCTTTTCAGTCTCCAGGATGTCCGTGACCGTGACCAAGGGTGATGGGGTGACCGTAATCACTATGGCCTCTAACCACAAAAGCAATTGGCCTCCAATTTGCCAAATCCTCGGGGCTCTTTGCTACAGCCCAAGTTGCTGTTCTCTGTCTCAGCATCTGAGGACGGTCCAAGGTACCTCCCAGTCAGCTCTGGGGGTGAGTGGCTCAAATACACACCAGCTGTGAGCTTGTCTGTGTTCAAAGCAGTTAAGAGAAATTGAGCATAAAATTGAAGCTGTTTTTTTATTTTTTTTTTATTCATCAAGTTTTCGTTACCCATTTAAGTCTAACTTTAACTCTAAGTCAGTAAATACTTATTTTGTAGATCATCATCATCTTAGTAGCTCATTGTTGACCAAACATTTTTATGGAGCCGTTGTGACCTGATGGAGGTCGTAATGGATAACATGAACTCAATGTGACTATTTCCAATAGTTCACGTAAAAAAAAATTAGTGGAATTAAACCATTAACATGATTATATAAAGTGACAGCTCCCATAATAACCCAGTTTTAATAACCCAAATTTGTTTACATATGCAACACTTAGAGTGTGTAAATATAAACATGGGATATTGTCTATACACAACACTTAGAGGGACTTTCTTTTACACTATTACCGTTCTGACGTTGAAATCGCCTCGGAGCCTCCTTTGGACTAAGGTGTGGTCCTGTTTGTGTAGGAGAGCAACATGTAGAAACCAGACCGTAGTGGGCCAGGACTAAATATGTTCAGGTGCCTTGGGGTTACTCATCCACCCACTTTAACAGTGGCACAGCATGACAGCGGTGATACCGAGCTTTGTTCATCATATTAAATGTTATTCCCTGTGTGTTTTCTCCTTCACAGGCAATGCAGATTATGGTTGGGTTGCTCAACATTGGGCTTGCGGCCATCCTCTTAGCTAGTGGTAGTGGCTCTGGGTGGCAAATGGATTGGACCTTGTTTCCTTTTTGGCTTGGAGCTTTGGTAAGCAAGCTAACATGTCTTACTTCCATGTTATTTATTAGCTTTTCTCTTCTTAGTTACAGTACAACGTTTTGTCTTTTCTGTAGTTTATTGCGTTTGGCATCAGCTGCATTTTGTCCGAGAAGTTCCCCAGTCCGTGCTTGGTGAGTACACTATTTAAAGCTACAGGATTTCTTTTTGGAGCATAAAACGCGCGCACACACACACACACACCTAATGGAGTAGGCCGGCCTGCTGCCTCTATAGAAACCTGTTGAAAATACTGTAATACTGTGAGGTACTGTGTACCGTAATACTGTGAGTATATTGTGTACCTTAATACTGTTCACTGCCGATTACGGTTACATCCTAATACTGTACATCAACTTTTATTTGGCAAATCTTTAGGTCATTGTCAATGTGGCATTGAATCTGGTGGGAGTTGCTTTCGCCATTGCAGCCATCGTACTCTACTCCATTAACTTGGCAGATGTTGGTGTGTGGTGGATGTGCAGACCTGAGAATGACTACTACTGGTCCAGCTCTCGTGAAAGGACAACTCAAACTCCATCTACTGAGGAGAGGGCCATGCAAGTGAAATGCGAGGAGGGCAAAGACATTATTCTGGTGAGTGTCAGGTTGTTACAAGGTTACAGAGGGCTTTACAGAGAACAAAACAACTATAATAAAAGCCACTGAGATAAATACTAAAATGCCAGTCTTAAAAATGGCTAAATAAACAAGTCAGTGGCTTTACAGATTCCAGTTACCTCAGCCTCACGCCATTTGCACACCAGGGGCCTCATTTATAAAACTTTGCGTAGAACATTGCGTAGAACATTGCGTCCGCCCAAACCTCAGAATCCACTAACGCAAGAAAAAATTCAGATTTATAAAACCGTGCGATACACACCTGTATGCAGTTTTCTCTTTATAAATACCCACCTGCGGTGAATTGTGTGGCCGTGTACTCCTCCCAGTGTCCGCCCACTACTCCTCAGTGTCGTCCCACAATCAACCATAAATGGGCAATGCTAAATAGGTCATGAATATGCCAAAGTTGTTAAGGAGCCTTTGTTGACTATCAATGAGGGAAAGACTGAGAGATGCCAGCTGCAAGAAAGCCAAAATTTGCGGAGTGCAAGATCGAGGCTCATCAGTGAGGTTGAGCACCATAAAGGTGTAGCTACTGTCTGGGGCTCAGTAGAGGATCTGTGCCACATTGTGGAGAACCGCACAAGCTCTAATAATCCGGCACCTTAATAATAATAGAAATAAACTTTTGTTATATAGCACTTTTCAAAACAAAGTTACAAAGTGCTTTAGAGGACAAAAAGAAAAATGGGAGACAAACTGATGATAAACAAAATGATAAAAACAATTTAAAAACAGTTTAAAAGTTACACAACATTGAGCATTAGGAGCTACATATGAAAGAGTAAAATATGCTTAGCCCCGTAGTTGTATTTTTGTCCCCTGTTTAAGCTTTATGTATCTTTATGTATTTATGTATCTATAGGACTATGGTCGGGGCGTCCATAGTAGCCCACTGAAACGGAGCGGAGGAGATCGATAGACAGACACGTCACTTAGTTCGGTTTCTCATCCTGCTTGCTTTTCATAGTGGTAAATACAATTTACAGCCCTAATTCCATTTCCCCCGTTGGGGGGAGAGAGAGAGAGAGAGAGAGAGAGAGAGAGAGAGAGAGAGAGAGAGAGAGAGAGAGAGAGAGAGAGAGAGAGAGAGAGAGAGAGAGAGAGAGACGCAAACTGTTGTTTCTACTCCTCCGCCTGCTGATTTTGACAGAATCGGTATCGTTCATAAATTCTCTCAGTGCTTCGTTCTTATGTGAGTCTGATTAATAAATGTATTCTTTGATTTTGAACAGTAGCATTATGTTGTTATTTAGCCTTTCTGAGGCTATTGCATGGTTAGATCAATAAGTTTTATTTCACTTCATCCTGGCGCCGCCCGGTAAAATAATGAATAAAATAAGAGTTAAGAGAATGCCTTTTATAAAAATAGGTTTTAAGTAGTGACTTAACAGATACAACAGACCACAAACCCTGTGAAAGCACACTTATAAAACTATGTTTTTAAGAGGACTGAGCTTTATTTTGTGATCTTTCTATCGGGCGTCGCTGATTCCCGTGTCTGAAAAACTTTGTGGTAAACTCTACGCATGGGTGAAAGGATGCGTAGATGTGCGCACATTTTACCGCATAGAATTTTTCTATAAATCCGGACGTTTGCGGTAAAATATGCGTACGCACATTTCACGCCCCTTAACGCCACTTTTTTGTGCGCAGCAACCTTTATAAATGAGGCCCCAGATGTGATGTTGTGATGGGGGGCAGGGTTGCAAAGCCAACCGCGGACAACCAGGGTTTCAAAAAGCTATTCTGAAG
Source organism: Hoplostethus mediterraneus (assembly GCA_034670385.1). Taxonomy (NCBI): domain Eukaryota; kingdom Metazoa; phylum Chordata; class Actinopteri; order Trachichthyiformes; family Trachichthyidae; genus Hoplostethus; species Hoplostethus mediterraneus. Next base: position 14,285 of record JAXDDW010000114.1, on the reverse strand, counting down.
GCGAATAGCTACTAAATCTGCGTGAACAGACAATGGGAAGGAAACACAAAGGCGATAAGGGAGAACTAAAATAATAATTCCTACAAGGAATATAACTTTGAACGGAAAACAACCCACTACGGGCGATAATCTCTTGAAGAAGTAACTGAAAACTTCCCTAAACAGGTGACAAAATCCCCAAAAGAAGAGACAGAAAAGAGAATAGAGCAGAGTCAATAGGTTTTCTTTAGAGAGAATGAGAGTGTACCGCTACCGGCCAAGTGTAGTACAAACTGACACTGAAGCGTTGAGCGCAGGGTCTCATTACCGGGATGAGCGGCACCTGATGTTAAAATGGTGAAAGGGGAAGGTCCAAAGGAACCACCGCCCCCAGTGGCTGAGTCAGTCACTGCACCATGACAGATTTCACAAGGCGAACAGTTTGGCCAAATCCCAATCCTTATTTGTACCCCTATGGCAGGGGTGGCCATAGGGGTACAAATACCCCTAAGAGACTAAGAGCCACATTTTTTACTGTGTTACTGCAAAGAGCCACATCATACACATGGGCACACATGAACATCCCCCCATCCCTTCCTCTCACACACTCTCTCTCTCTCTCTCTCACACACACAGACCTCTGCTCAGCCAGATTTACTGTAAATGTCACACACCAACATGATAATGACAGAAATTGACTCCTACAGTACTAAGACCACAGGCCAGTCATTTTCAACAATGAACATTGTGTGCACTGTCTCACACACACAAACTCTCAGTTCAACCAAGTCCACAAACAAAAATATAATAATTTACAATAGCGTTTTTCTCTTACTATGCATGTTGCTTAGTGGGACTTCTGGCATTCCTTGCCTTGAACAATCCTATTCAAATCTGGCTTGTATTCCGTTGTTGCCACTCTTAGCAATTCTTTCACGTGTGTGTCAGTCAGAACAGATCGATGCTTTGATTTCACGTGTTTCAGGGTAGAAAACACAGACTCGCAGACGTATGTTGACCCAAACATTGACAGTATCTTAAACGCAGCCCGTTTGACATTGGGGTATTTTTCCATTGGCACACTTTTCCAGAACTCAATGGTCCCTTCCCTTAAAGCAGGTTTCAGTTGGTCCTCCTCACAAAGATCACTCATCTGTGACTAGCGGGGCTTTCAAACAGTCCGTCTCCGCATTAAATGGGTCGACGAGGAACGTAATCTGTGGCCTTTTCAGTTGTAGATCACGGAACCGAGTCACAAAGCTTTCGTGCAGGTTTTCAACCAGTGTTGCATATCTGGCTGTTTGCTTATTCAGGGCGGCGCTGGTGACTTGCCCGCTGGCTTTTAATACCATATTGAACTCAAGCGAAGCGAAGCGAAGCGAATACGCATACACATACTGTAGTGTTTTAAACTCCTTCTTAACACTAATAATCATACTCCGCTCGGACAGTCATCATCATGCTTTTATTCCCATTTCGCGCTCAACTACAGTTCCGTACTACTGACGTCATTACGCATACACAACGTGTGTTGCCAGACACTACACATACACATAAAAAAAAACCACAAACACAAACTTCGATATGAACGTAAGAGCCGCATGAAACCAGGCAAAGAGCCGCATGCGGCTCGGGAGCCGCGGGTTGGCCAGGCCTGCCCTATGGCTTCGGCTTGGCCCTACCCCTTGGCCCTCGCTACCGAGGGCCAAGGGGTAGGGCCAGAAAATATCTCCATAAGTATTGGGATCACACTTCGACGCTGATACGTCATCGATAAGCAGACGGGACGAGTTTGTTGTCAGAGATTACTATGGCAACAATGGTATTATCACAGTGACATTTGCCGTTCATCTGATGGAGATAGAAAAGCATGGACGCTCGCGATTCGTTCACAACTTATACGTTTCACACTACCAATCGATCAAACAAGTCATCAAATAAAAAAGCCCACTGCTTCATTACCAGTCCACTTCATGACAGAATAGCGTTAGCGGTGCTCTGTAGTCTAGCAAGCCGTCCTAACGTTACCCTGCCAGTCTGCACTGATATTAGAGGAGCCGTAACAAGTGCAGCAACTTCGCTGCTGGACTTTAGTTATATTTCATCATATACCATCAAAGGGGGAAATGCGACATGTAAATATGTCAAAATGCAGGACTGTCATGCACAAATCAGCCTAAAACAATGTTGTAACGTAACTAACTAACGAAGTAGAGACATCGGCATATTAGCGATTTTTTTGTTATGCTTGTTATAAAGAAACGGTCCATAATACATTGAAAAGACATTAAACTAAGATAAAACTACGGTTGGAATATTTTTTAAATCTTTATTAACGAAGAAAATACTACATTTGTGGTTCACTTCGGATGGTAGTGTAGCGGTCCCCATGATCTTCCTGTTACTTCCAGAGATTCGCAGGGCATTCTGGGTAGCCCTTGGTTTGAAGTGTGCCTCTGAAAAATCTCTGTTTGAAGGGCTACAAACCCCTTCGGCTTGGCCCTACCCCTTGGAAAATAGAGGATTGGGATAGCCCTACCCCTTCACGTGAACGCGCAAAACTGAGGGGTAGGGCCAAGGGGTGTATTGGGATTCACTCTTTGCCTCCACACATTATCTATAAGAAGTAAGTAAATGGTGATTCAGGTCTGCGATGTGACAAGAAAAGTTGAAAATATTGATGCTCAAATAAGCATGATGGTCTTGGTGCAAGAACCAATTACATTACATGTACAGAAATCTGGTTCTCAAATTCTACCAATCATTTTCGTTCCTAGTTCTCCGATTTTTGAATGGAATGTGGAAAGAAGTGGCAGAGGCTGTTGGTCTTCCTGAAGTATAACATTACCTGAAATAGCCTAAAATATTTTAGCTTATATATATATATATATATTTTAACTTTAGCTCTGGTGGACTAAACAAGTAACTTTCCCATCACATCCAAATAGCTGTAGCCTCTTAGCTAGCTAGCTTGCTAGAGTACAGCATCTTTTCAGGATTACTCTTTCCAGACATGATAATGGAAAAATATATATATCTCCATTTTCAGCTGGTCCATTATCAACTATCCATTACAAACTGGTGTGCTTGGTCTGCATGTACCGCCAGGCTACATGCAGGACTAACAATATACTTCCTGCCTCAAAGTGAAAAGTTGCATATTGTAGCTTTAAGTTAAACCATTGTTTTAAGACCTGACACTGACCGATACCTCTGTCCCATCAGATGCTGTTGAGGTCCATCAACGTTGTGCTGATCGTTGTGTCAGTCCTTCAGCTCTGCATCACCATCAGCGCAGTTGTCTTGGGCATCAAGTCTCTCAAGAGGAAGGAAAAGCAAGCGAATAAGGTGCAGCGTGCATTATTTTATTGAAGCTTTATTGATCCAGGAAAGGCTGACTGAGCACACATATTCATATTCATGCAGTTCCACACATTCACAACCCACACACTTGATTGGAGGTTAAGTCCTTTATTCAAAGGAATCTCAGTGGTTGCTGAGAGGTTGTGTTTCTCATTCACTTTCGCCGCCCAGATTTTTCCCCGTCGTGGGAATTGCAACAGTGACCTTGTGATCATAAGCACACTTTTCTAACTGCTAAGATACTGCTGCCCAAATTGCTGATTTATTGATCAGTGAAGACTTTTCAATCGGAATCACATGAAGGAATGACATTATCTTAGAATCCTCCGTACTTTCATCTCAACCATCTCAAACTATTGAAGTGAGCAGGGCCATTTCTTTACAGCTCAAAAAAGGCACAATAACATGAAATGTGTCAGTTTCAATCCATTAAGTGAGCATTATGTTTTAAAAAGGAAGATTGCAGGGAGTTGCCATCTTCCTCACTATGTGGGATTTTTCATGCAGATTTGACTATTTTTGACAAGCACTGCTATGCCACCGCTATTTTTCTTGCACTGGCACACCTTTGTATTTTGATTGTATTTTGATTGTTTTTTTTATATCCTGAAGTTCATGACCATCAGCTTCTGCTCTTAATGTCAAAAAACATACCCATTACTGATATACTCAACATTTGTGTCTTAACATTACTGCAATATACTCAGCAATTGTGAATTTGTGGTTAAGCCTTAGATGTAGAGGACATCATCATGTTTTATACAATTTGTACAATATTCTATATCTGCTGCAAGTTGGATAGCGGACAGAATGTGCCTTAACATCACATTTTGCTTACTATTTTTCTCCTTAGAGCTTTGATGACCGAGAGCACTACAAACCACTGCTGGAGGAAGTCACCACTAACCCCATAGCCTAAAAGAAACGCTCTGCTTTATGGTATCAGTTGTACTGAAGACCTCTGCATTGACATGAATAGAGCTGGTACTAAACCTGCCAAGGGTTCTGGGTTCGTTTCACTCTGAGGCTGCTTGAAAATGTATGCATATATGTTATTAGCACTGTTATTAACAGCATAATGATGCTTTTAGCATGTTAGCTTTTTAGCCTGCTACTGGTAATTTCCATAGAGATTAGCGGTTAGTTAGCCTACCTTGGCTTTGAAGCTCTCGGCTCTCTGACCTCTGACCACTCCCCGGGGAGAAAGGGACATCATTTCTCATTGTACTACGAAATTGTGTTATTGATTAAATAGATTGTGTATATTTGTTTACTGGATTAAAGGTGTGAATTTTAATCTGATCATGCAATGTCTTTTTTCTCATGAAAGTTTTATTGTGTTGGAGACATGACAGACGGACAGTTCAGAAGTCTTGTGTGTGACAGGAGATTAAAGTTACTTTATTTTGTTAAAGTATTTGTGGAAGAAAATACTATGTACCTATGTTACCTTTATAATACTGTTATTCATGTGTTAGACAGCTGAATAGCCTTGTTAAGAACTACTGACTGAGCAAAACAGCCTCCCTTACCACTGTCCTCTTCAATCAGTAGTTTCTGGGCCCCTTTTACATCACAAGAGTTTACTCCTAGTTCTTCCTGCTCCTCATCAGATATCTGGGTATCCTTGAACTGTCACAGTTGCCCAGAAGTGTGAGAGTTACAGTCCATAAGGTCATTAGGGGTGACCGAGCTGGGACCTGAGTAGTTCCACCTCTTCATGTATGTTAACCACACTCTCCCTATAAAGGTTGTGCACACTGAACATATTGTTGAAGACTTGCATAACACTTGTGTATGGAACATATTGTTGAAGACTTGCATAACACTTGCTGTGTATGTATCTCTTCCCATGATCAGTTTATTCAACAATATTCCAGTGATTCTAGACAGCAGAGTTTGACTGTAAGGAAAAATTCCTGATGGATTGGCCACATCACATAACATGCTAGGAGTCACGTATCCACTGGAGTTGGGCACTAATTATTATTTATTTACGTTTGAGACAAGTGTGAAATTCATGCATATCTGGAGCAGTGACCACAGCAAGGTAAGTGATACGTGTCAAGGTTAAAAAGTAAGGGGATTTATCTGTAGCTGCCGAGTCAGAAGATGATAGATTTGTTTTGACTAAATGAACAAAGGAGGAGAAAATGTGTAACTGCGTCATTCAAATGAGCAGTTGTTTACCTCAACCAGGAAATGATTTAGGGTTAGGTGTTTTGAGTTTATCATGGTGATTCTCCCCATGTAGTCCGACGACTTACACAGTTAGGTAAAGAGAATCTATCACGGAGGCTCTCCCCGTGCAGTCCGACGACGTGCACAGTTTAGGATGGAGAGCCAAAGGCAAGGCACGGGCCGGCGCATGTCACTCAAAGCTCCCTGTACAGTGTACCATGTTGCCAACAGTATAAGGGAGAAGAAGAAGAATAAATATATAAATACATAAGATGCATAGTAATCTTCTGTCTGTATCCCGGAAGTTGAGAGGTATCTTCCTGAGATCTTAGTAGTTAGAAGTCCAGTAGTCTGTTAGTCTTGCTGTGTCACTATTAGACTGTCTTGAGAACTACTAAGTCTCTTTAATCCAAAAGTGGAATCGTATGCCATGACTAGCCTTATGTTGGGCTGGGAGCCTTGTTGTAAGGTTTAGGTTGACTTCCTGGCTAGGCAATACGATTGTAGAATTTCAGGACACATCATCAGTAGTGCACCTCAGGATCATAGGGTGTTTCATCCTTTTAAGCTCTAGACACCCTCACCACGAGGCAGGCCACCGGTGGTCGATCAGTCCCCGGCGTGTGTCCCATCATCAATTAGTTTAGGGAATATGATTATTCTATAGCCAGTTCTCACATTTGGAGGTTATTCACCCTATTTGGGGACCGTAGGTCCTAGAGTGAGTAAGCTGGCAGGTGTAAGCACACTAGTTTTGTTGTCAAACTATGATTTTGGCTGGTCAGCCATAGTCGACTGGTTAAGGTCTGGGTTAAGGTGAGGTCCAGGGTTAGCTCATTAGCATAAGTCGACTGGTTAAGGTCTGGGTTAAGGTCAGGTCCAGGGTTAGCGGATTAGCTGAAGTCGACTGGTTAAGGTGAGGTGTGGGTTGAGTTGGGTCCAGGCTTAGCTTGTTATGATGGGTGATTGTGTTTCCTCCACTTTTCCATTGGGGTCCTCCATCCAGAATGAGAGATGCTTTTCCATTAGTTTGGTTGATGGCTGTTCCCTCGATGATACTTGGTGGTGGGTGAAGGATCCATATGACCGTAGGTCAAAGGTCGAACCTAAATTCATGACATAACATATCAGGGGTTAGGGTTAGGGTTAGGGTTAGGGTTAGGGTTAGGTTAAGGGGCTATTTACCACTCGGGACCAAGTTTAAAAGTCGCCTAACTCGGGCTACGAGGTGGGCGTCCTATTGGGACCTGCTTTGGGTGATAGCTTAGGCCCCCCTCTACATGTGTACTAAGTTTGGCGCCCCTAGCGGACTTCCTCGGTACTGCAATGGCGATTTGAAAAGTTCAAAGTGTCATAACTTCCGGAATCCGGTGGGCGTCCTATCAGGAGTTGGTGTGCGTGTTAGTCCCGAGCCCCTGAACACGTGTACCGAGTTTGGGGCAAATCGGTCCAAGTTTGAAAACCGGAAATGAAAATGGCCTAAGTCCGGAAGTGAGGTGGGCAGGCCCACCAAACTTGGTGGGCGTGTTCCCCAGGCCCCCCTGATGCTGTGTGCCAAGTTTGGTGGGCAAGCCCACCTGTGCTAGGAACTTGTAGTGATTTGTTCAGAGTATATGAGGGAGGTGGGCTTGCCCACCAAACTTGGTGGGCATGTTCCCCAGGCCCCCCTGATGCTGTGTGCCAAGTTTGGTGGGCAAGCCCACCTGGGCTGGGAACTTGTATTGATTTGTTCAGAGTATATGAGGGAGGTGGGCTTGCCCACCAAACTTGGTGGGCATGTTCCCCATGCCCCCCTGATGCTGTGTGCCAAGTTTGGTGGGCAAGCCCACCTGGTTTAGGAACTTGTAGTGATTTGTTCAGAGTATATGAGGGAGGTGGGCTTGCCCACCAAACTTGGTGGGCATGTCCCCCTTGCTCCCCTGATGCTGTGTGCCAAGTTTGGTGGGCAAGCCCACCTGGTTTAGGAAGTCACATTGAGTGAGTGAGTGTGTGTGTGTGTGTGTGTGTGTGAGAGGGAGGGTGTGTGGGTGGGTGGGAGTGGGTGGGTAACTGCCTGGGAGTGAGTGAGTGCATGAATGTGTGTGAGAGTGTGAGTGAGTGTGTGGGTGTGGGTGTGTGTGTGTGTGGGTGGGTGGGAGTGGGTGGGTAATTGCCTGGGAGTGAGTGAGTGCATGAATGTGTGTGAGAGTGTGTGTGAGTGTGTGGGTGGGAGTGGGTGGGTGTGTGTGTGGGTGGGAGTGGGTGGGCAAGTGGCTGGGAGTGTGTGAGTGCATGAATGTGTGTGAGAGTGTGTGTGGGTGTGTGTGTGGGAGTGGGTGGGTGTGTGTGTGGGTGGGAGTGGGTGGGCAAGTGGCTGGGAGTGTGTGAGTGCATGAATGTGTGTGAGAGTGTGTGTGGGTGTGTGTGTGGGAGTGGGTGGGTGTGTGGGAGTGGGTGGGTAACTGCCTGGGAGTGAGTGAGTGCATGAATGTGTGTGAGAGTGTGAGTGAGTGTGTGGGTGGGAGGGGGTGGGTGTGTGGGTGTGTGTGTGTGTGTGGGTGAGTGGTTTTTGTTGGTTTCGTTGGTTTTCGTAATTACTATTGTGAGGTTTCCAGGAAACAACGTAACCAACGGTGAAGCCAGCAATGACAGGTAGATGAAGACTATATTCGTAATATACATATTTCGTAAATATTTATTTCGTATTTATTTCCTAAGTATTTTTGTAAATATTTTTCTGAGGAAGGGGGAGACAGAGAGAGAAAGAGAGAGATAGAGAGAAAGAGAGAGAGATAGAAAGAGAAGGAGAGATAGAAAGAGAGAGAGAAAGAGAGAGAGAAAGAGAGAGAAAGAGAGAAAGAGAGAGAGAGAGAAAGAGAGAGAGAAAAAGAGATAAAGAAAGAGAGATAAATAGAGAAAGGGTTAGGGTTAAGATGAGGTAAGGGTTGAGGTTGAGGTTGAGGTTGAGGTTGAGGTTGAGGGTTAGGTTGAGGGTTAGGGTTAGGGTTAGGTTGAGGGTTAGGGTTAGGGTTAGGGTTAGGGTTAGGGTTAGGTAAAGAGAATTTATCACAATGACTCTCCCCATGCCGTCCGACGACTACACAGTTTGGGATGGAGAGCCAGAGGCAATGCACGGGCCGGCGCATGTCACTCAAAGTTCCTTTTGCTGTGTACCATGTTGCCAATAGTATAAAGGAGAAAAAGAAGCAATAGGATTAAGTAATGATGTTTTGTTGATTAAGTTGGTAGAATGAAGAAACCTTGATGACCAGATAACAATATTCTGTTTGTATGTTATTCCCTTCAGTAGAAGTAGTATCCATTCGGTTAGGAGATTGATTGGATGTAACTTCCTTTCAAGAGTTGGTAAATGAGGTTGGTGTATCATGTTGATTCCATAAGTTTAGGTTGGAAGTAGGAGCTGAATTCCAGAGTGCCAAAGGGGCGCGGAGGGATCAAGGTAAGTTGAATTTTATTGGAGAGAATATGTCATTCCTTGATTTAAGGTAAAATTAAGTAATTTTCTGAGTATTAGAAGGTTTCTACTCTTATGTTCCAGGGTCATGGACCAACATGGAATCAGGATGTTTTCGGTAAGTTGTTTACTTTAAAAAGACTATTTTATTTTTCTAACAAGTAGGTGGAGAATATGTGGGACACATCATCAGTAATGCACCTCAGGATCATCAGGAGTTTCTGCCATTTAAGCCCTAGACACCCTCCCCTGAGGCTGGCCACCGCTGGGTGATCAGTCCGCGGTGTGTGTCCCATAGTCAATTGGATTGTGAAGAACCAGCTGAACTGCTGCCACCCGGATTGGAAGGTAAGATTGTCCTTTATTTGGAGCTAAGGAGCCTTGTTTTGGGTGAGGTAGGCAGCAGGTAACAGTTTAAAGGTTCATAAACAGTGATAATAAAATTTAAATAAATTAAAGGTTACTAATTTTAAGTTATTTTTTTGCAGGTATCCGGATGCGTTGTTGATTGTAAGATGGGTGATAGTAAAGAGGTAAGTAATCCAGGTCCGATTCGTCTTGAATGAGGAATTAATTGTTCATTTTCCTTTTTTCCAGTGTATCCAGATGGTCCGGATAAGTGGTAAGAGGTGTTAAGTCCCAGAAGTACGGAGAGGTAAGTTGAGTGTTAAAATTTCTAAGAAGGTATAGTTATAATGCATATATTATGATAATATAGGTTATAATGTGGTTATTCCACTAGTCAGAGCATTTTGAAGGTTTGTAATTGTTATTTTGTTTTCCTAGGTTCCCGAGGATATCGTGGGTCATGAGGAGGTCCATAGCCAACAGCGGAGAAGGTGAGTAGAGCATTAATCTTTATTCTTGATTCTATTTGTTCCAGTTGTCCAAGTGTTTCAAGGATAGGTCGCAAGGAGGTGGGAGTAGTTTGGCGTCAGCATCAAGTAGGTGAGTAGGTATTATAGTAGTTTGGCTAGAGGTTGATTGATTCCGTTAACTTAGTAAGTAGAGCCAGTAGAAGTTTGCACATTGCCATGATGATTTTATCAAAGTTGCCAGTTGGAGTGGGTGAAGTACAACCTAGGTCCCGTTGCACCCGTACAGTCAACCTAAAAATGGACCGATGGGTGAGGCCTGCGTCCCGTTGTACCCTCGCCAGTCAACCTAAGCTGGACTGGGGGACCAGAGGTCAATTCAACACTAAAAGGTCCTGTCGCAAACTAGATTGAGGATGGCCCGAAACAGGGAAGATTAACTTTAGCAATTTAAACAGTAAATAACATTATTATGAAAAAAGTCAGAATTAATGAAACATTACAGCAATAACAATACTATAGGCCATCTCAATGTACTTACCATGTTACCCTAGTTATTACCTGTAACGCCTAGGTCCCGTTGCATCCCATCAGTCAACCTAAGCTGGACTGGGGGATGAGTTTAGCCATAACAACCGCCTAACACCTTCCAAAAGATCCTAAAAGTTGGACTGGAAGGTGGTGTAAAGCATGTGGTGCAGATGTGCTGTTGCATGAGTGGAGCCAGGGGTAGCTCCGTAAAAGACTGGGCAGCATTTAAGGTCCTGACGCCCAAGACCACCCTTCCAGCCGGGTTGTCCAAGTGGACACTGGGGGGCTGCATACTTACCCCCTACTCAGTACGACAACGGGGTTAACACCGCTAGGTTTCCACCGTTGACCCCGAGTAGGGCCTGAGAGGTCATCCAAATCACTAAACATTGCCCGGGGGTTCCTAGGGACACCCCCGTAGCCAACCCTTGCCAGAGGCCACCAGAACTGAGAGCCAGGGTGCTGCCCCGGTCATCCCAGCCCAGTAGCCCCCCATACTAACCTCCAGCCCAGGGTCCTGCCCCAGAGACGATCAGAGCCAGCAGCGACGGAGCACTGCCTCTCAGACCACCCCAAGGGCTGCCCCCGAGACGACCGGGAGCCAGCAGCGACGGAGCACTGCCTCTCAAGCCGCCTCAGAGGCCGAGGGATCCAGGGCCCGCAGCGTCGAGACACCGCAAGCCCCAGGACCCCCCAGGATCCCAGGCTAGTGGAATGGGGTGCCCCCCCAGAACGACCAGAGGAAGCAGCGAGAAGTTCACTGCCACCCAGGCCGCCCCGGGGAGAGGAGAGACCCAGAACCAGCAGCCCCGCAGCGCTACTGGCAAAGGGTCCCTCCAAGCATCCCATCCAACCCCCTGCTAACATCCAGTCCAGGGTCCGGCCCCAGAGACGATCAGGGCCAGCAGCGACGGAGCACTGCCTCCCAGACCATCCCAGGGGTCGCTCCAGAGATGGCCAGGGCCAGCAGCGACAGAGCACTGCCTCCCAAGCCATCCCCAGGGCCAGGGAGACCCAGGGCCCGCAGCGTCGAGACACTGCCAGCCCCGGGACACCCCAGGGGATCCCAGTCCGGTGTAACCTCCAGTCCAGGGTCCGGCCCCAGAGACGATCAGGGCCAGCAGTGACGGAGCACTGCCTCCCAGACCGTCCCAGGGGTCGCTCCAGAGATGACCAGGGCCAGCAGCGACAGAGCACTACCTCCCAAGCCATCCCCAGGGCCAGGGAGACCCAGGGCCCGCAGCGCCGAGACACTGCCAGCCCCGGGACTCCCCAAGGGGATCCCAGGCCAGTAGGGTGGGGTGCCCCCCCAGAGCGACCAGAGGAAGCAGCGGTAAGATCACTGCCTCCCAGGCCGCCCCGGGGAGAGGAGAGGCCCAGAATCAGCAGCCCAAAAGTGCCACTGGTAAAGGGTCCCTCCAAGCATCCCAACCAAACATCTCCAGTGTTCCATACACCGCACAACCCCAGGAGATGTGAAGCTAAGGTAAAGTTCAATTCAGCCTTGTGTTCCATACACCGCACAACCCCAAGACTGTCTTAAACAAGATCTAAAAAAGACCTGTAATACTTACTGAGTTGGATCTTCACCCATCAGAAGCAATGAGTGTTGTAGGTAAAAACACTGGGTAGTCATAAAAGTGACAACTAGCTTTAGTGAAGGTGACAGACTCAAGATATGCATGCTGGGAACTATACAAATGGGCCCATGTGGTGGTCCAATCGGATAATTCCAATGTATCGATGTGGTTTAATGTTTAAAGCCCCATTTAAAGGGGTGTAATGATTTAATTTGTCCAGCAGGTGGTGCCAGAACGGATCAAGGTAATATGAGTCAGAGGGTGGTAATGATGTATAGTTCCCAGCAGTTGGCGCTCTAAAGGTCAAGGGGAGATGAGTGTTGGAATAAGTGCAAGGGGGATGTAATGAATAGACATAAATGTATTGATAATACAGGGGAATGGGGATAAGGATGTATAGTGGGCCATAGAGGGAAAAATATGGGAGGAGGGGGGAGAGAGAGGGAGAGAGATGGGAAGGAAAACAGGGAGTCAATAGTAAAGTGGGGTAGGATAGAGTGTGGGAAAAGTCAAGGTCAGAAAGGATATATAGAAAGTGGAGGAAAGGAGGAGAATCAGGTTAAGATTGTGGGTAGGGAGGGGAGGTCAAAGGTCAGGAAGTGAGAATTAGGGAAGGAGGTGAAGGTTAGAAGAGAAGATAGGAGGGGAGTATGGTTAAGGTGAGGAGAGTATAGGAGAGGTTGAGGTTAGGGGTAAAGGTGGGGAGAGGGGTTAGCCAGGGGCCTAGGGGAAGATGTTAAAGGGGACGTGTCGATAAGATGGGGAGAGGTAAGTGTATATAGTCGGATAAATGTGTAAATGTATGTACACATACATATATAAAGTATGTGTGCATGTGAGGTAAGGGGTAATAAATGGATAGTAAGTAGGTGTATTGTGTATATGTGAACCCCCATAAAATTAAGGCATGATTAGTGTCAGATAAGTCAAGGGAGTAAAATCCCATGTAATGATTTTGGTTGTCCAGCAGATGGTGCCAGATTGAAATGTTTAAATGAGTTGTGGGGTGACAATGATAGATTAAAACTAATCAAAGATGGAGGTAGGAAGGTCAAGGGGTCAAGGTGTAAGGGTGATCCACACCACTAGTCATATTGTTATATACAGTATTTACCTTATCTTATGACGATCCATCCAGAGGGCTATAGGTTAGGGAATAAAACAATTCAAACATAACACCATATATTCCTGTGGATAGAGACGTGTGAGTCCAGGCGACTTGGTGAGGAGCATCCAGTGAAGACAACGGCAACGGCATAGAAGAGCAGGTGAGTAGAGGGATCCCAGGTGAGTATGGTTGTTTGGTAATGTATAGGAGTGTTTCAGGAATCCATTCCGATGTTGTTGGTGCCATATTATTTTGTTGGTTACCATGTGAGCAATGGATTTATGTCTTTGGTAACATCCAAGGTTGAGGTCGATAGCGAGGGTCCAACAGTGGAAGGCATGCAGTAAGGATAACAAGACAGGTTTCATCCGGAGTAAGGTAAGTGTTTATTAGGAATTGTGCAGGCATAACCATATACATACATACATATATCCATGCACATCCATTATAGACACACACACACACACACACACACACACACACACACACACACACACACACACACTCTTTCTCTCACAGCCACAAACATCCACACACACACACATGTATATGCATATATATATATAGATCTAGATGGGGTCAAAGGTCAGGGGAGGAGAGATGGGACTAGGGGTTAAAGTGAGGAGAGAAGAGGAGAGGTTAAGGTTTGGGGTGAGGGTGGGGAGAGGGGTTAGTGGGGGGTCTGAGGAGGACGGTTAAGGTGAGGAGAGTAAAGAGGAGAGGTTAAAGTTTTTTTAGGGGGAAATATGGGGAGAGGGATTAGTTAAGAGCCTAGGTGGGGATGGTTAAGGGTGAGGAGAGAAAGGAGAGGTTAAGGTTAGGGGTAAAGGTGGGAGGAGGGTTAGTCAGGAGCTTAGGCGAGGACGGTTAAGGTGGAGGAGAGAAGAAGAGAGGTTAAGGTTAGGGGTAAAGGTGGGGAGAGGGTTGTTAGTCAAGAGCTTAGGCGAGGTCAGGTTAGGTGAGGAGAGGAAAGGAGAGGTTAAGGTTAGGGGTTAAGGTGAGGAGGGAAAGGGAGAGGTTAAGGTTAGGGATAGTCAGGGGGTCTAGATGGGGGCGGTTAAGGTGAGGGAAGTAAGGAATGGTTAAGGTTAGGGGTAGGTGGGGAGAGGGGTGGGGGCAAGGGGATTAGTCAGGACCCAGGGGATATGGTTAAGATGAGGAGAGATAAGTGTATATAAACCGGATGATATAATTTATTAATTCAATGCGTACTGTGCATATGTGAACTCCATATGGAGCGATTAGTGATGAGGAGCCCTTAATGATTTTGTGTG